>BBSZ01005954.1:453-21738 GCA_000981365.1 Subanguina moxae | reverse complement strand
TGTCCATGAGTTGAGTCTGCTTGACAAGACGTTCCATCAACTCATTTTTGGAAGCTTTTGGATAGAGAACTGATGGAGAATAGCCCTGAAAGGCTGGATATAGTCGGGTCTCCATAATTGGTAACTATTTGGTTAGCGATTGGTCAAAATGAATTAAGTCAGCCTTGAGGCGACAAGTTCTATCGAACCTACTTCTTTTTTGCTCTGTTCTATTAAACCCCAACTAAGCTTTAGCTTTAGACCTAGATCCTAAGCTCAGTGTATAACAGTATTGCAGCCAACCATCGTTAATCCAGCACCCTCAATAAGTTGGCACCCCAAGAAAGGTGTCGAGAAGTAGTTTTATCGAGAAATGGACCCCGATAATTCGGCACTCGGGATCTGGTCTTTTGGGATGCCGGGATATCGAGGGTTGAGTGTAATCCAAATTAAAGGCTATGGTATACATATTTTTCAGAGAACTATTAGCAATGGAAGAGGTCTACCCACCACGCTATATTTGACATTGTTTACGGGTCGTAGCCGATTTATGCCACTAACAGTTTGACTCTACTGGATTATAATCTCATCCCCCATCTTAAAATATATAACCTCCTACCTCTGCCTACAAAATGTAACTGCCGCTAAATGTCCCATCCGCCCTAGCCTACTTCGGTACCCTAAGAACAGTAAAGCAAGTCTTTTTGGCCCGCTCCTTTCCTGTTAATCCGACACCCTCGATAATTAGGCACTCGAAGCCTAGTCTTCTTGGGTGTAGGGTTATTAGGGTTGACTCTATGTGTACAAGTAGACGCTCAACCTACGATTAAAGGCTAAGGCATAGTTTGGGTTTAGAACAAAATTAAAAAACAATAAGGGGCAGCATGACAAAAATGGACTGCATTCAACTTCAAGTGTTGGCCGTTTATGAAGCATTATCGGGTTAGGCAAAAGTTCGTACGAAAATTTAAACCTTATTTTTAATGATGAAATGTACTCTTTCCCACAAAGTGTTTGGTACCATTGAATAGCCCTTTTTCTCTTCTTTAATTTCATATATAATGCTTTTTTGAATTTCATTGCTTTTATTTTTTTAGAATGAGCGATTTAAGACCTGCTATTGTTAAGCTTCATCATGAAGGAAAGTATCAATACGAGATTGTTCGGATTCTCGGTGCTCATGAAGCAATGGTTCGAAAGGCAATCAAACGATTTTAGGAGACAAGGTGCTCAGAAGCTGAAACAAGTGATGGTCTGGGCTGGTGTTACCTGAACCGGAAAGACTCCTCTTTTCTTTGTGCCGCAACGAACCAAAGTCGATGGACCGGCCTATCGGGAAATGCTTCGTACAAAAGTGCTGCCTTGATCTCGTCGTCATTTTGGTCGTCGTCCATGGACCTTTCATCAGGATGGAGCTCCATCGGCAGGCCTCTCAATAAGCAAAAAACTTCAGGAATCCGAATTTGAAAACAGAATTCGAAAATTGGTTTAGTTGCTGAGATATGTCTTAAATTACATTATTTATTACCGGAAAATTAACTTACAAACAGCTTCAAGTGTCTCGCACACACCAAACCATCTCCTCCATTGTTGCCTGGTCCAACAACAACAAGCACATTGCCTATGTACTCAGTGGTTGGTTCATTGAGTTTACGAAAATTACTTCCCTCACCTTTAGAATATGTCTGATGAATGGCTTGAGCACAGCTCAGACCAGCCAGTTCCATCAACTGGTCTACACTGAAGGCGTAGTCATTAAACAGCTCCTCGTCAATGGCTGTTGCTTCTGCTTGACTGCAACTTTCAAGAGTTTTAACTTAAACTAAATACATCAAAAAAGTGCCTCAAGTATTTAGTAGCAGACATTATGATCAATCTTCCTGAGAATAACTCTTTCACTTGCGTATTTATTATTGAAACTCTTGGAAAAAGAGAACTAGCAGCGCTTTTGATCCAAAATTGCATACAATTAACGGAGATAGTCTGCTAAACATGGAGAATATAAAGGCCAGGGAAAAATATAGCACTCTAAGAGATCATTAACATTTTCCAAGATCAAATTCTAGCAGATTTAATATTTCTTTAGTAAAAATTAATGATGGGTTTCATTAGCTAGCAATTTTTTGTCTCTACTGGATCATTGTGCAAAATTTTCGCCTTTTTTTGTCCTTTTAGCACGTTTTTTTCACTGGAATATGGCAAAAAAAAACTCTTGATGCATTTATTTTTCCAGATTTCCTGCTTGGATTCATCTCATAGGTACGTCTGTACGCGCATATCTAACTCTCAAACCTCTTCGCTCCTTACGGGGCGATGGGAGCTCGAGTGCTTGGAGTTAGCATAGCTGAGACATAAATCACCCAGGAACAAGCTCTGAATGCACAAGAATAGCATACTGAGTGGGACTTTTTTATAAAGTGGCTCCTTAATTGTCCCTTCCCCTCCCTTATACAACCCTTTATCCTTTTAAAAACGGGCCAAAAATGTTTTCTATATGGTCAATAAACCTAGAAAGACCAAGTACTTTTTGTGGGAAAGGGGGGGGGACGGTGTTATAATGCAATAATACCGAGATGCTTATTTGGCTGTACACCATAATTTACGCGAAAATTTGTTACGAGGAACATTTGTCACTTTGTTACGCCGCAACAATTTGCATATACTCATTTATAGTACTCATTTTTGAAGGGATTTCTTTATGCTGAGGCACCCCAGCAAGCAAAAAGACCTCAGGAATCCGAATTTAAAAACAGAATTTCAAAAAAAGCCTTGCTTGCTGAGATATGATCATAGCCAGCTTCGAACTTAGTTTTTATTCTTTTTTCTTCTACTTTTGATCATATCTCAGCATCCAAGCACCCCCGCATTTGCAAAGCCTCTTCCTTAAATTCTGTTTTCAAATTAGTATTCCTGAGGTTTTATTTTGCTTACCAGGATGCTACAGAATAAAAAAAATTCTTTCAAAAATGAGTACTGCAATAAAGAATAAGAATAATAAATGAGTACTTTTCGTGTGCATTGCAAAGTGACTGTGTTTTTTCAAAATAAGTATTCCTGCAGTGAATATAGTCGATGGGTTTCATTAGTCTATTTGAAGTGCACCTCGATTTAAGACAGGTCATAAGGGTGTATCTCAAGTATTTCATTAGCTTATGCACATTAATGCAAGCTTACTAAAAACATTGGTAAATCATTTTCAACCCTTTGTTGCATCATCTATAAACATATTTTTTATCGACAATCTTTATTTTGTCGGTCTAAATCAACCCACTAATCACAATATATTTCATCTGTATAAGACTGGAGCAAAGTAGATATTTTCGGTATTTGCAAAAAGCACAACAAAAACAAGGCATATGCCAGCTTTCTTGTGGCATGTACACTATTCGCTGGGATCTAAGCTAAATTATTGAGCAGGAGAAAAGATGTCCATAAGAGCTTTAATGATGCAGTGAGCGGTTCCGAATTCTCCAGCAGCTGAAAACCGAAAAATGGTTTTATTATATTTTACCAGAATATATCTCTACTGGATTACAAACCCAAATTATTGACCCTACCGCACTGAAACCACCCCAGCCACCCGCTAAAAAGAATTATGGAACTAGACAAAAAGGGTCTCTAGATTCATCATATCTCAAAACCTTTGCTTAAAGTCATCTAGCAAGTAAGCTTGTGCGCCCCTTTCGCCTAGTTAAGGAGGCGAAAAGAGGTTTATGGGATTGTAATTTTTTTGCAAATGCGGGGGTGTGGGGTCGATTTACGAGGTTTAATTTTTGTGTAATTTCTCACGAGCTGTGTCATAGAAATGCCGACATATACCACTAAAATAAGCCAAGCTTGTATAATATGCTTCTGTAGGGTATAAAGATCATTTACCGAGCACTATCGCACGGTTTCCCACTGCCACAGCATTCAAGCTACAAACCAATTATTACTTTGTTGCAAAAAACAAAAAAAGAGTAAAAAAGAGACCAACCACAATGGTGCCCATCTCTGTCTAAAATTATGTAATTATCTAACGAAGAAGGAGTGTATTTGTAAGCTCGCAAATTTACAGACAGATGGCCTTATTTTAGACATTTTTAGGAAAGGCAATGATTGGAATCAATGATGGGTTTCATTACTTGAAAAATACGTGTTAATGAAACCCATCAGCTGTATTTGTATTTGCTCTATAAATCACTCTTGCTCTATAAACAGGGCTGATTTATACAAACCTCCTGCCACTCTTCAAAAATTCATATATCTTTAGCTCTCAAGCCCCGTTTCTTCCATATGGAGGAGACGGGGCTCGGGGGCTTGGAGTTGAGATGCACACAGAAGCATATCTGAGACATAAATCACTTGAGAACAGGCTGTGAATGCATGAAAATAGCATGCATGCCAGCGTTTTTTTGTGTGGTAGAGCCCAGTTGGCAAAACTATGTTCAGGATATTCTCTTTACCTGAGTGGGTTCTCCTTAGAAAGTGGCCCCTTAGTTGTCCCTTTCCCTCTCTTATACTGCCCTTCATCTCCTTAAAAATATTTGAAAAGTTTTTCTTATAGAGTTGATGTACCTAGATAAACCCCCCTTTTTTCGCGAGGGGGTTTTCAAGGGGCTATAAACAATTGGGGGGTTTGAAACTGTAGTACCATTTTGTCTGCATACTTGCTTCGGGGTAGAAGGTTATAAGTTGTTTGTCCGGCGAAAAAATAGAGAAATAAAATTTTTTGGAATTTTTAATGCATAAAATATTTTTAGAAGCGAATAAACTACAAGGGGAACCAAGTGTTTCCAGTGCTTACATTGTGTTCGACAAAAATTTTATTGGCTCCTAAACCCATGAAAATTAGTCAGTCGTGTGTGAGCGCTAGGGTATGCTCACCATACACCACCCTTTCCACCTCAAACGCTTTGTCCACAGGGATCTTGGGGTCGGCTAGGATCAGGCTGTCCAGATGGCCGATTAGAGTCAGCACTTCCACGATTATTTCTCGGTACTCGGGCTCAGAAATTTGGTTGAGCAGTTGTTCAACTAAAAAGCACTGATCAAAACACTGACAAAACATGATTGCCGTCACTCAAAATACCTTGCAAGGCAAATCTGAAATTAGTTTTTAATTTACACTACTTAGCTAATTATTGGTAGGCCAGAATGACATACTTGATCTCTCTCCGAGTCATTTCCTGAGTCAGACTTCTGTGCAAAATAGTCCGATTGATGGAAAGACCGTGGGGGAAGAGTCGAACCTGAAAATATTTTTCCTTCTGTTTGGTTTTTAAAGGTACCGTGTGTCCCGCGAGTTTGGAATGGAAATTGAAAACTAATTTTCTACTATTAAAAATAAACATTTCAGCAAGATGGAACACCTTCACATTACACTACCGAAACTCAAAAATGAATCGATGAATTGAAACTATCCTGATGTCATCAAGATCGACCCTCACTGGAAGAAGCAAGACGGCGAATTGGCTTCCAACTCTCTTGACTGGAACATGCTCGACTATTTTGGATGGCAGTATCTGGTATTAAAAGCGTGCTCTGTGCCATACAAGTCAATTGCTGCGTGGAAAGCTTTATTGATGAAAGAATGGACCGATATTCCACAAGAAATGTTTCAAAAAGCCATTGACAATTAGCCAAAACGAGTTCGTAAATGTATTGCAGGTGGTGGAGGACATTTTGAGTGAAGGATATAAACTTTATGTACCAAACAAAAGGAGAGAAATAGGGCTTTTAAGTGGTACCAAAAGCATAACGTTTCAATTCAGGTATTGAGTATTGTATTGGATACAGGAGAAAATCAATTCGTAATTTACATTCCAAACTTTCGGGACATATAGTATAATAGTATAATTTACTGTAGCAGACTTTTTCGGACGTTCATTTGCCAAAAATTTGGTAAATTTGTAAAGTGCACTTAAAATTTGATTTATAAAACAAAACTGACTGTGTCCCAGAGATTCTGAAAATTAAAAATGTCCACTTTCCGCAACATTAAAAATTTCAACTCTACCGGAGTACCTGGGAGACTACGGTAAGAAATCTTATAAATGGTATTTTCTGACCCCAGCTACCACAGGTATATAACTAAGCCATAGGCTTGGGCTTAGGATAAGTCAGCCTAGGTTAGCCAAGACGCAACTTCTACCCTGTTTCACCATATTTTAATGGTTCAAGGTCAACCTACGCTGAAATACTCAAAGCCTAAGCCTTGGAGACCAAGGCAAAACACTGTTCATACGCTTTTATCACTGAAACTGGGCAAAAAGATTCCTTAGACAAAATTTTTGTCAAAGGTATTGCTGGAATTCACCTGGCAACAATTTAGCCCCAAGCCTATAAGGTGCCGTGGTCTCTCAAGAGAGGACAGGATACTTGAAGGCTTCCAAGGGTCGGGCAAGGAAAAAAGTTAAATTTTGGTTTAAAAAAATTGGTCTGCGTACATTCCGGTAGAGTCCAAAGTTCATTGACATACCGCGTAAAAATCAGGTGGGACTCTGTTCAACGCACCATCGATTCCTAGAATCGCAGGCAGAAAAATTAAAGAGAATTGAAAACTTGTTTTTAAAAACTAGCTTCGATGTCTCAACCAAATGCCGAATTGGAATTCGTCTCCCAGATAGACATCTGACTCCTAAACCAAATCCAAATAATCTACCACAAAAATTAGGTCAGGAAAGCCTACACTGTCCGATGCTTCTTCACTAACACCCACTGAAGGAGATCGGTCCTCGAATCTCTGGGGCATGGGACTGGTGGGTGTGGTGCTCGTCTTCTCACTGCTCTGCATGCGCATTATCCTCATCGATTTGCGCATGGACTAGAAGTTGATGAATCAATCGTTAAATTTAGTTAGTTGAAGCCAACTTTTCGCTCCTCGATCTGCTTCCGGAAACTGCCCATGCCAGTTCTCAGCTCCTTGCCTCCGGCATCCTCGTCTGCCCCTATGTCTTCTAGTAGTCTTCCACTCAGCAGTGAAAACAGCATGCCTGAAAATGCCCTACATTATTAATAATAAACTTTGTGTGCCCTTAGCCTGGCTAAATTGCTGAGCTTTAACTCAACCGGCTGAGGCGCTTAGCTAGGATAAATTTTTGTGTCGGATGAGGATGAGATTATAAAAAAATTTTGTAGTATTTTGCGCCTTTGAACGAGGTAATACAACTGAAGCAAGTGAACCATCAAGGACAAGACATTCTGAAGCACGACAGTGCGCTAGCTCACACTGCACAACTCATCGAGGTGGCTATTCAACGGCGTGGCTGTGAGATTTTGCTGTAACCACCGTATAAAGCGTCCGACTACTATCTATTCGCTTACTTTTGGCAATGATGAAGAATTGGCGTGAGAATTTATTTCAGGGCAGACCTGGAGACTTTTGGGGTAATGGAATCAATAAGCTGGTGGATTGGTGGGAGAAAGTCGCCACATTTGTCCGGTTATCGTAGTGAAACACATCGAGGGATATAGACTTTTGGGGAGGGGTATAATACAGTAGTACGAGAATAATAACCACTCTGGCCTTGTAGACGTTCTCCCTTGTTGGCTCTTTTGCTACATAAAGGGTCTATGGGATAAGCTTAGAGCTAAATCCAAGTTGTTATAATTTCTTTACAAGCTTTGACCTTCTCTTAAGCCTTAGACGCAGTGGACACCGTGCTCAAAAAATTAAACAAATTCATGTTGCAGAGGCTTTCAAGATTTTTGCAACTTCAGAATCAAAAATCAGTCGATTGCGAAAACCGTTTGTTAGGAAGCGGTCCGAAGAGGATGTGGTGAAAACAAAACTGTAAATTCAATAAACACAGTTCCTATGATCACTCGCAAAGCACTTACACTTCAGCTCAAATGGACTTATGGAAAGTAGTTGATGAGTGGCTGCATCGGCTGAAAGATGGCGTAGACGGGATAGTTCACTGGCAAGGATCTGGACAATTAATAAATCAGCCACAAAATTTCATTGGTTTATCAAAGCAATACCAACCTGAATGATGAGACCAATCCGAAGCCTGAACATTTCCACAAACAAACGAGGTTCCGTCCTCACCAAAGACCCCAGTGATATGATCAGTTCCTAATTCACCATTTTTAAGCAAATAACATTGTCGGTAGTCGACGAAAAGTCTTACTTGCGCAAGTGTATATGAGTTGGGATCATCTCCAAAGCAACGGTTCCAGATTTCTCTAAGCTCATCCTTGGTCTTGGGACAAGTGATGGCTTCTTCGTTTTTGGACGGCATCCCGATGGTGATTTGTTTTTGTCTGACCAGTAGATGTGTTACAGCTTTAGAAAGCTCATCCAATTGTTTCCTCAAGAGACCAGCCTATAAAAAAGCTCCTAAAACCCTCAACCAGTAAGGATAATAGTGAAAACCAACGGTGAGTCTGACCCAAGCCCAGTCTCTGGATTCACAAGCCTGTAAATCAGCTTTGATAGCCATTATTTAAAGAGTGTAGCAAAACCTTGGTGTAGATTTCTTCAATGAGCATGTTGACAGTCACTCCACTAACTCCGTTTAATTTCGTGTCAAAGTCTGGACCCATTTTTAGCCTGTTAATGAATTTGTAAAGGAATTGTTTATGCTTGAAAACACCCATCAGCATACGCATTTACATACTCAGACATTTATTGATTAAAATGATTCATTTGATTGATTTTTTTATACAAGAAAACCTTTTCAAGGGCCACCTTCTGCGATAATCAGACCAGCCTTTACTAATTTCGGATATGACTAGTCAATAGTCGAATATTGGTCGAAAAAGTTTCGGATGCTACTGTATTATATATCGGGTGCAGGGAATCCATGGGTTTACCGGATCCAGAGAGTATACCGGGTCTAGGGGGTCTATGGGGTCCAGAGGGTTTACCGGGTCCAGATAGTATGCCGGGTCCGAGGGTTCCAGAGAGTATACCGGGTGCAGGGGGTCCATAGGGTCCAGAAGGTTTACCGAGTTTACAGTGAATATTTCCGCAACGCATAAGCGCTGTCCTAGTCTCAGACCAAACGCGAAGCATTTCTTAGCTACTCCAACGCCCTCTCCACTCATTTTGCTTGCTCTTTTCACACCAGGTCCTAGTTATTGTTAGAAAATAACCGAGGAAATGAGTTTCAAATAAGTATTATGTCGGGAGCTTTCAGAGACAGCCTTTGGACATTTTGGAAAAATTTTTGTGAGCTCACCATAGAAAATGAACCAATGAAGCTTGCTCGTCCAACACATTTGTTTCGGCCTACACAAAACACAAATTATTTAGCTGCAAACGGCCTTTTCTAATGACCTACCAACATGTCAACCAAGTCTTCCACTTGCATTGACTCTAAAATGATTACTTGAGTTTCCAAATTAAAAAAATGTCTTTACAGCTCAAATTTACCCAATTGACTGTGTCGAAGTCTAAAGATTTTTTTATAACAGTAGAAATGTTGATAGTCAAGACAACAAACTTGTTATTAGAGTCTCCATTTGCAGACAAGCCAGAGTAAGAGGTGTGCAGGTGAGGGGAAGATTTCTAAAATCGAAAATTGCTTCAACAAGCTCAAGTAGCAACCCTCTAAACACCTCTTCTCTCATTTCTTGCAGTGTCTTCAGACTAGCCTCGGCTTCTGCTTGTTTAACATTGTTACCGTCTAAGCTAGCATTTGCATAGGCCAACCTCAATTTTAGCAGATCTAAATAAAACAACATTCAAAGTTATAGCCATAGCGTTTGTAAAATTAGGTACTACCAATTGTTGGTACGTGACAAAGTCACCCCGCGTCAAAATCCACTGTGACAAAATCGTCTCTCTCATCTCTCATTATTTCGTCGCATATCATAAGTTCATTGTAATTTTGCCTCAAATTTTGCCTAAGGCTCAGTTGAATGCCCAAAAATGTGTGTAGCTGTTATTGGTGTGGGATATTCAGTTGGTTTAAGTAACTAAACAGGTCTTCAGCCGCTTTGCGACCGAAGACATTGTGCATACGTTTGGGTGTAATGGACGCAAAAAAGAGACTTCTCGGAACAAGATACTCTCCTAAAGGCAAAATAGCTGAAACAGCCTAATAGCTCCAAACCGTCTAAAAACAGGTAAACCAGGTGGACCGTAGATTAACCCAGAAGCATGGTGCGGTCGTTCGCAAGCAATAAAGTAATGAAATAGTGTGTCCGGTTATAGACTGTGTATTGTCTAGGTTGTATTATGTCTAATCTCCGTGTTAATAGAGGTATTAAAGAATACGGTATTAAAGAAACAGACCAGCATCATTGCTGTCCAAAGCAATTGAGCGGTGTCTCATGGAAGCTCGGTGGATTTCTCTAAACTGTTTGGACCAGCGATCCTTTATGGAGTCCCCTCGTTTGAGTGTCAAAGATCCAACATCTGCAAGGGGATTGCTTGTAAACGCAAGGTGGACTAAGAAAAAATGTTTTTACTGGTCTCCAGAGGAGTTTCAGGCGCAGCCACTGGCAGACTCCTTGGCAAAGCTGCTTTTTCGACACCAAACAGATCTTCAATGATGGACTCGTGGAGTTCTAGCTTGCTCACTAAAACCAATTTCGACTATTATCTTGGTGAAGTGAGCTGGCAAGAGATGATGACCTGATGTTGTGCGAAAGAATTCAGATATGTTCTTCATGACTACCCTGAAAATAATTCCTATTTGAGGTACTAATTTTACTTGGAAGGTGCACGTCTTTTACAAAAAAAAATACTTTGCTCATCTTACGGGCTCCTACCTTAAACTATTATACCTTTATTTCTACTTTTGCCTCTATTTTTACTTACATCCAGCTTTTCAGCCTTGGCTCAGAAAACTTGGGAAAAAAAGAACTCAAAATGCAAGGTTCTTGTTTTTATGTGTCTAATTCTCTTAGGTCCTGCTGCTTAAAAGTTTTTTTGACTACATTTTGTTTTTACCTCTTTGCCTGGTTCCCTACTGTTGTTTTTACGGTTGTCCCACACTTACGCGCAAAAACAGCTTTTCATAGGCTAACAGGTAGGTTACGTAAGCAGGTAGGTAAACCACTTAAAGGATAGGTAAACCATCAGGAGGGTAGGTAAACCGCTCAGAAGTTAGGTAAACAACCTTTAGGGTAGGTAAAGTTAAAAAAGTTACACTTATTAAGAAGTATCAAAAATTTTGAAAACAATCTCTAAAAAATCTCCTAAGCGTATAGCTTCTATGCAAGCTCTTATTTTAAACCTATAGGTATATCACTTGGTTTTTACTAGGGTTGGTCTCCCTCCTGTAAAATCACTAGTGGGGGGGGGGGATATTAGCAAAAAAATTAAAGTGGGAGGGATGGTGGGAGGCATTTTTTAGTACTATTTTAGTAAAAATTACGGCATGGGAGGGCGCGGGAGGCCAACCCTTTTCTTTACCTACCACGGCATATTTAGCATAATTGCTTAAATTTTTGATTGTTCGACAAAGCCGACAATACTGGCAGGCCCAGCAAGAAAGCAAGGCTTTTCCAAAATCTTGATTACCTTGCACCACCAATGTATCCATTCTTGATCTTCTTAATGGCACCCAAAACAGTTGACTTTTGGCGACGGTTCATGAGACTGGGTGCTAGTACACATGAGTCCTAAATTTTTTTTTAGAGCCAATACATATGGTTAGATAAGAACAATTCTTACTGTTTGCAACATATTTTTCGAGATCATCAAAACCTAAACAATGTATTGTCAACCCTCAATAACTCGACCACCCAAGGGACCAGGCTCCGAATGCCGAATTATTGAAGTCCATTTCTCTATAAAACCCCAATTCTCGGGACCTTGCTTGGGATGCGGAGTTATCGTGGGTGCCGGATTAACGAGGATTGAATGGAGTTTAGAAATAATAAAAAAAACACAATATTATTGGGTTGGACGCAAAGTAATGTCGTTTTATTCCTAACGATTGTCAAGCTGCGATCATTTGATTTTAATCGAGGTGAAAAAGCGACTGAAGCTTCTCGCGACATATGCGCTATGTATGAAGAAGACGCCATAGATATCCCAGCATCGCAATGTTGGTTTTCCAAATTGAAAAAGGGCAATTTCTCGTCGAATAAAGGAAGCCACACGTTTGATATGTTGATGGGTTTTATAACGCAAATCAGATTTTTTGAAACCCATCAGCAGATAAGATTTTTAGTCCTCTTTATAATTCGCATTACCCGACCTCTTTTTCTCGGGGCTGCATCCATTAAGATTTGTTTTTGACTGTGCTGGATTAACTTCAATAATGTCAAACATTTTGGAAAAAGTCATGAACAAACGTCCCATGTGAGACTATAATTAGATTAAGTACGGTTAAAAGCTTACCACCAAAGGTCTTCCAGAAATGGCCACACTATTCCACGCTAAAATTTTTTTAGCAAACTGTTTTAGTAGGCTTTTGACCCACAGGTGTAAATGTACTGAAGCTCCGAGCTAAAACACCCGTCTTTAGAAACCCTATTTGGAAAAGAACTAGATCTACCTCCACTCATCCATTAAAATTCTGATGTCATACATAAGATGAGACCTTCGCCGATCCATGAACTAAACTCTAGTTGATTGAAATGCCTGCAAAGCCCACAACCTAACTGTACGGTCTATCAAGAATTTCCATAAAATGGCCATAAGCTTTTGTAGACATAATTTTACAAAGCTTTTTTTACAGACCGACTCAGTTTGAATTGGCTTATGACTTAAGTTTTTAAGAATGGTGACAACACGGTGCTCGGGTCCCGCTTGGTGCAAAATGAGATCAAGATGCTGTTCCAAAACTCCTCTCATTCATTTTCCAAAAAAAAAAACGATCAATTTTGTTTTAGTTTTTGTGTTTTGAAACTTAGACTCAAGCTTAACATGAGTTTGCTAAACTCAACCTGTTTTTTCTTCTATTTCCTCTTACAAACATGATCAAATTGATCCTGGGTCCATAGGTAAAGTCTATTCACTGAGATAGGACCATTTTTAGATCTAAACTCAACTTGAATTTAGCAGCCCTCAACACCCAGCTAAAGTCGTGATCTTTTTATTATGGCAATAGATCACACTCATAGATCACACTCTCAAATTTTGTCAACATCATTCGATGCAATTCGAAAAAGTTGACTCAGGCTCACTTTGATCAGCCTTGTAGACTGATTTGAGGGGGCTGAGTCTAGCAGACTCATATTAAGCTTGAGTATGAGTCTTGATAACGCAGTTCAATTGCTACCCAGCAAAAAAACAGCTCAACTTGAGCAGATTTTGAAAAATCAGTTGAAAACAACTATGGCCATTGGAAACCATTGGAAATTCTTGATACACCATGTAATGGGACCAAACCTAAAAGTGGAATTCAGACCTGTGGTGTGAAAACAACAAATTTTTGGCCGAGATGGTAGAGTTTGGAGGTTGCTAGCAACTCAACATCTCTGTCCATTGGTCTCCCTGTCAGATTCAGTTTGGTAGATTTGCCCACTCTGAAGGCGATATAAGGCGATTATGCGCATGAAATGGTATAAAGGTTACTGATTCAGAATTCTCTGCAGCTTAAATGCGGGTTGGATGGAGAAGACTGGATCTATGTCATTGATTAGTTGCACATGAATGCCACTTTGAGCCTGAAGCGTGACAGTTCTAGTCGGTATACTTTTTTGGAATACTTTCAAAGTTAATTGGCAAAATAAAATAATCTATTTACCAATTCTTGTTGAACCTCCACACTCTAAAAGGAAGCAAACCGATTAGCAAACCGAAACTTCTCCTTTTCAAAACACCTACTTCAGCCAACATAACCACTGCAAAATCAACACATATCAATACAATGCTAACCAAATAATTTGGTCACCTTGAACCTCACACGGTCTTTTCTCGATGGCAGACAACCTTCTGCTCAAAGGGTCTACAATAGTGTTGCATAATTGTACCATGTGTCCCAAAAGTTTGGAATGGAAATTAAAATTATCTCGTCAATACGTGAATTGAAACGTTATGCTTTTGGTACCACTTAAAAGCCCTATTTCTCTCCTTTTGTTTGGTACATAAAGTTTATATCCTTCACTCAAAATGTCCTCCACCACCTGCAATACATTTACGAACTCGTTTTGGCTAATTGTCAATGGCTTTTTGAAACATTTCTTGTGGAATATCGGTCCATTCTTTCATCAATAAAGCTTTCCACACAGCAATTGACTTGTGTGGCACAGAGCACGCTTTTAATACCAGATACTGCCATCCAAAATAGTCGAGCATGTTCCAGTCAAGAAAGTTGGAAGCCAATTCGCCGTCTTGCTTCTTCCAGTGAGGGTCGACCTTGATGACATCACGATAGTTTCAATTCATCGATTCATTTTTGAGATTCGGTAGTGTAATGTGAAGGTGTTCCATCTTGCTGAAATGTCCATTTTTAATCTCGGAATTGTTCTTTTTGACAAGGAAGCACTTCATTTTGCTGTATCCGCCTGTATTCTGACCCGTCTACTTTTGTTGCCTGTGACACAAAGACAAACTATATCTTTCTAGACCAGTGCACTCAAGCCCAGAGCACGACTTGTAACAAAAACAATATATTAATCGAAAGAAGAGAAATACGGATTTCAAATGGTACCAAAAACATGGTGTTTCAATTTAGGCTTAGGTATATAGGAAAAAATCAATTTTTAATTTCCATTACGAACTCTCGAGATTATACTGTAATTATAAGACATGTATTATCTACCTAGCTCAGCTGGCAGGAGAAATCCATCATGGAGTAGACAACACAACACATATAGAGACTGGGCCCACAGAAAAGGGCTACAAAAAACAGAGGGATAAAAAATGTCTTTATTCAATGGAGCACTTACGTGGCTCCTGAAGGTACTCTGTCCTGAGAGCCGTGATCTAGCCGCTCCAACTCCACTCTTTCAATGGGCACCTACTCAACTGAAGATGTAAAGAAAGGAAAAAAGAGATGAAAGGATAAATACCTTGTACAACTCAGGAACCAGTTGGACAAAACTGTATTTTGGAGTTGCCACTTCCTGTCCACCACTCTTTTGAGTGCCTCTCTTGGGCTCAGGAACAACTATCTGCAATAAACAATAAAAATTAGTTGGGCAGGCGGAGACTAAAGTGCGGAATTAGCCAACAACTTGACACTGTCCTTTTGTTTGTTTTGTTACATAAAATTGCGCTACTGCCTTGCAGTCTGACCTCACACAGTATTAGTATCAGTGTTCTAGTATCGTGGATTGTGTCGACTATGAGTGTGTTGGATTTCATGCCAAGAGAATACAATGCGTTGGTGTTACTGCTAGGACTGTTAAATCTTGCTTTATGCCAACCATATTTTGGATTTGATCCCACAGCATCAGGACCACCTATGCCTCCTCAAGTGAATATACTTTTTTAACGGATATCACTATTTGGGGGGAGGGTATAATCCAATAGAGTCCACTTTTTTTCTGATTTTTAGCTTTGAGTTATCTCAGTATTCTATTTCTTTTTGCAAAAATGCATCTTTTTTTTTCGTGGAGTGTTTCCGCACTCCTGACAGCAATTAAAGGCTGGGTCACAATGGTGGCGTTTAGCTGTTGCGTTTAGCCCTATGGCCAAAATGAACCATCTTTTTACTCTTTCAAACGAAACAAGATATGAGACCTCATTTTGGCCATAGAATGTAGCTATTGTGTCCAGCCTTAAGTCTATATGAGCATGAATTAAACAAAAAATGTATATGCAACCAGATTCTGAAAGTAAGGTGATCAAAAAATAAAATAAAAATTTTAACTTAAATTTCAGCCTCTCGCATTTCCTCTTCAAAATAGCTATGTAAGCTGGCTTCAAAATACTTTCAAGCTCCCAAAATAGCACAATTTTCAGGTACCCAACCACTATGGAATTGCCACACCTGACTATGTATTTGCCAGCTACACTCAAGGTGGCTTCAAATTCCAAGGCCCAGCTCCAGAAGCTGACTCTGAAGACAGTGACTCTGGCTCAGACAATTCTGCAGGCGATCAAGGACCTCAAAAATCTCCTGTTTCAACCACAAATTTTGGAGACACTCAAGCTGGGCCTGGATTCGGCTATTCTTCGGATGCGGATGATAGCATTAGTGATGAGGATGGTGATATAGGAAAAAACAGTTTGAGCAGATACCGTCAGAAGGCATACCACTACATAAATAATCTAATGTCACAGAGAAGAGTAAAGTATTAAGACGTTTTGATGATAAATAAATAAAAAAAGCATAATGTGGCTCTATGGTTGACAAACAACTCGTAAACTTTTACCTCGAAAATTGTGGAACTTTCAATTCTTCTGGATACAAAGATGTGAATAGGTTAAAGCATTTTCAGGTTTGCAAGTTTTCGGGCTGAGAATTATCAATTCTCGGTTGTCCAACCTTTATAGATGCAGTCGCCTCTGGATATAACGAACCCCTAAATTCAAAAAAATGTGTTTGTGGCATTGTGTTTTTGACCTATGTTCTGCCGTCTTCTGGACATGTTATACACCAAAACTTAGCTTATAATCTAGGCTACATTTTGGTATATAAGATGCCCATAAGACACCAGCAAAAAATAGATCAAAAACACAATGCCACAAACACATTTTTTTGAATTTAAGGATTCGTTAAATCGAGAGGCGACTGTATATGAATACTTGCATATTCAGTTTGAAGAAGTTAAGCCATTAAAAAATGTGGTATTACTGTATTAAAAGGGCTACTCTATCGTATTTTATTGGGATTAAGGGCAGCATTGGGAGCGGAAGGGACAAGTAAGGGGCCACTTTCTAAGGAGGGCCCACTCAGAAAAAGAGAAGATCTTGAATATAGCTTTGTCAACTCGGCTCTATCGCATAAAAAAGCTCTGGATTGCTATTTTCATGCGTCCAGGGCTTCTTTTCGAGTGATTTTTCTCTCAGGTATGGGTGTTTGCGCATCTTAACGGCAAGCCCCTAAGCCTCTGTGGCCCTCTTACGGAGAACTTGAGAGTACAGACTTATCTGTGAGATGAATTCGAGCAAGATTCTGGAGAAATAAATGTATTTCAGGCCTTTTTTGCCACAGTTCAATAAGAACATGGTAAAAGGACAAAAAAAAAGGTGGAAAAATTGCACAAATAGGTTGCAGAAAAAACTGCCCCAACCGCAAATGACCGGCCCAAAACGATTCGTTTTACCGTTTTTAGGACACTAAAAATTGTTAAACGGGATGGGACACGTATTCAGTGGTAGCTACATTTTGAGGGGGGGGGGGGCTATAATACAGTAGAGTCAAAAATGCTATAACATACACTTTACTCATCGGAAGGTACACTCATCTCCAGAAATAGGATGGCAAAAAATTTGTATTGTGAAAACCTGATGCCCGCATTGCGTGATTTTAAGTGTGATTTCGACTAAGAAATTTTCTGCTAAATTTAGATTGATGGGTTTCAAAAAAGTATGTAATTTTTAGCGTAATGAAAGCCATCAATAATTTTTTCTACTTGAACACTTTTTGTCAGGAATGTAAGCAAGTGGGTAGAGACTGAAGTGCTTAAAGACCATTAAAAAAATGGATAAGACCGAAGATTTGGGTTGTGCTCAGCTTTGCTCCGACTCTGATGCTGAACTAGGAAATTCTGATAATGATTTAAAGTATAGTGAGGATGAAGTTGCCATGCCTAAATTTATTCCATATGCAGATGAAACCGAAACCCTCCGTACCTTTACGCCACCCTCAAAACTGTTACAACCCCCAAAATTATGTACACCCCCGCACTTCCAAAAAAATAACAGCTCCCCCTGTTTCAAGCTAGGTCTTTTCTTTCTATTTTGGGTATCCAAGTATCTTTCACGCTTGGTTCACCTATGGGCAGCACGGCAAAAAGTCGACAATTGATAAGACAGTGCCTTCTGAGAGGAGGCGAAACAGTACAGTTTAGCCAAATGACAAACCTACCGATTGCAATTGCTTCCAGTAGGTCTGCACATCCTTCTCGTTTTTTCTAAACATTGCATCAAGGAATAAATAGCACACAGAGACCGGCCTGTAACAGATATTTGAAGCAACATTCCAACTACACAAACATGTCTAATCTACCATTCACATTCAATGTTCTCAAACTTCTGGAGTTCTGCGTTGATGTAGTAGAGTCGGTGTGGGTCCTAAAAGAACACACTTGTTACCAAAATATACGAAAAAAGGTGTTACATACTTCTAAAGCATTTTTGTAGCCATCACGAAGGAATCGCCTGCAGCCATATCTGCCATGAAGAGTGTCGAGTATGGTTGAGCGGGTGAGATGCACTATGTCCACATCTTCCACAGCAAATGCAGGATAGGAGATTATTGACTGCAACAATTTACAAATGCACACAATTAAAGGTTTAGATAAAGAAGTTTCGATACTACTGTATTATAACCCCCCCCCCCATTATACCCTGTTTAATCGCATTACTGCTTTTTATTTTATATTTTTTCTCTTTCTATGCATGTTTTTTTGCTCCATTCTCCATACTTGCCAGATATTGCTCCATCAGACTATCATCTCTTTCGATCACTTCACTACTTTCTGCGTGGAAAATAATATGCCTCTGTAGAAGAAGTTCATCAAAACCTTGTTGAATGCTTTGCCTCGACGCCAACCAAATTCTACGCCGGGCGCATTCATAAGCTGAAAGAAGGATGGGAAAAAGTTGTAGAATTCGAGAGAGACTGCTTTGTTGATTAGTTGTTATCATGATTATGTTTTTGAAAATTTAAAAGAAGACGACACTTTCTAAACGGCCCAATACTTTTCCTTAAATAAAAATTAACCAATAAGGCAGCATCCGTCTCCTAAAAATCTGGTATAGAATAAAATATAAAAACTTTTCCGAAATATACCTTTGAAAATGATTCTCTTGGCAGCATACTATCTAAATTTTAGTCGTTCGAGAACAGCTGAATATGAACAATAGAGCTTACTCAATACAGCAGAGCATTGTTGGATTTCATCGGGCAGAACATGGATAACAGAGCCTAAACAAATAGGTTGAGAGTGTATGGCAAAAATTATTTTCGAGTGTTACCCTTTGAACCATCACCGAAAAGATCTCCCACATCATTGAGTGCTTGCAGTGCAGCCTTTGCCATTCCTGAAATTTGGATCATCTAGTTTTAAGGCTAAAGTTTGGAGTGTTGAGAGAGCTTAAAAATATTGCCCTGTGTTAAAAAAGTGTCGATACAAATTTGAATGACACATATCTTTGAAAAGAAAAGTGGCAGTGTTTGGTGTTGCTTTAAAGTAGAGTTGTGAAATTCTCCGGAAAAATAGTTTCCAGACAAGAGCCAACTTTTGGTCAAGTTTTCGTCTGGAAACAGTCTTTCCAATCATCTTCTCCAATACTATTGTCAAGTGACCGTATAAAAAAGCCTACCAATAGAAGAGGCATTGAGCTCTCTGATCCCTTGGTTGGTTTTGTCACCACGTTCCCAAACACCGAAATCAGGGGTTTTGTAGCCGGTCTCAATGTAGTAGACCAAATTCTGCACAAATGCAACCTCATCAAAGTTGCGCACAATTTGAAGGCCTAAATTACGGCAATTTTTTGTCTGACAAGCATGTTGTTTCCACCTGAGGCAGTCATTTGAGCGAGTATGAGAATGAACAAAGAGATGGCATCAATCTGTAAATGGCCCCAGTCTCCATCCCCGACCACTGTCGTTTTTGTTCTGACCGAGTATTTGGCTGAATAAAAAAGATTGAAGAATGTGGTTAGGATTAGAAATGAAAAATATACCATGTAAACTGTCTTGTCTTTTCTGATGCTTCTTAAACAGCTCTACCTTGTCCACTTGTCTAACCATGCAATCAAGTAGTGACTGCATCACTTTCACACTAAATACGTAGACTTTAGCATTAGTTTTTGAACTGACAGGTTTTCGAAAAATCAAGTTGGACTCTATTGAATACCCTATATCCTCAAAAAATTATGCTACTCCAAAAAAATTGCCTTTAAAAATGGTCAAAAAGATTCTTATATGGTCAATTTACCTAGAAAGCCCAAATATTTGGGAGTGAGTGTGTATAAAGCGCTTAGGGGGTGGCATAATACAGTGGTACAAAATATTTATGTTTAGAAATGTCAACAATTTTATATATACGAGTTGCAAGTTTTCGAGCTATAAAGATGCGAGATGTTGGTCAGCCCATTAGTTGGCAAAAATCCAACCAAGAAAGTCCTAGCTCATGGGCCTTGGCCAAATCTTCGTCGAATTCTGCACTCTTCTGATATGCTCGATACATGCCCCAGATCTTAAAAATTTTATCATGCTCTCATTCAATAGTAAGAAATGACCAACAGCTTGTGCCGCATACACGTTGTCTCTGATCCAGGCATGGGCTAAAACATAAAAAATGGACTTGAACAACCAAAACAGTGAAAACAA
Organism: Subanguina moxae; assembly: GCA_000981365.1. NCBI lineage: Eukaryota > Metazoa > Nematoda > Chromadorea > Rhabditida > Anguinidae > Subanguina > Subanguina moxae. Next base: position 1,420 of record BBSZ01005954.1, on the reverse strand, counting down.
ATCATATTTACTAGGAAAATCTTCAGGATTGTTGGCAAAGAGACCAGTAACCGGGTCCTGGTGGTTCAAAATAGTCCTTTCCACAATCATCATCAGCTGGTCGAGACGGACCCCGGAGTGAGACCGACTTCTCATTTTCACAAGCAAAAGTTTTGTTGTATGTTGGCCAAGCAAATGCTCTTCATAGCGAATTTGATAAACTCGCGAGAAGAAAAAAAGAAGAGATCTATCTCATGCAGCAATTGTCTTTTTGGAAGTCAACGTTTTCGAGTGCGTCTGTTTGAATATAGATAATTTTGCTGAGCCTGTCTTTTAAAGAGGTGATCATGTTGAATGCAGGGCAAATGCCCATTTTTCAAAGGATATGACCGGTTTTTAAAATCCGCCAAGTTGCGGGCCACAACTTGTGGCCAGTTCTTGACTTTCAGTCCAACCGGGTTTTTAGCATTTTCGCTGGTTATTATTTACTAGCAAATCCTTCGTCAATTTTGGATTATTCTGGTTTTTTTTAATTTTTGACAGGTTTTAATGTCATTTAAATTGACCTGCAGTAAATTGCCCTACAGATAAATTATCCTACAACAGAGTTTAGTGTTTGCCTGGAAAGGCATATTCACAAGTTTAGGTGTTTATCCATACACCAACAATACCAAGCCGATGTCCACTTGGAGTGAATTTTTTTCGTACTTTGTCTAAAAACACCATTTATAAGGTTGTTTGCCTGGTCTATCATATAGCTTTTTGTTAACATTTTTAGCGTATGAGAAATGCTTAGGAGTAGTTAAAGCAACAGGAGACCAAGGCAAATAAAGCACCCACTTGTCGTATCGGGCTGACTCGTCTTTCTGTGTCGAATTCTATATATGTGGTGCTTTTGAGCTAGAAAAATTCTCTGTGGATTACGATGTGTTACGGAAAAACTTTACGCATCCCAAAAGATTGCTGCACCCTGTATGTCAACAAAATT
>BBSZ01005920.1:5459-21450 GCA_000981365.1 Subanguina moxae | reverse complement strand
GTTTGGGGTATGATAATTTGCCAGTCTGCGTGATTATTTGATGGTCAATATTGTTTACTCTCTTTAGGATGCTTCTCTCGCGATTGCCTAGGTCCGATTATCCGTGTTGAAGGCAAGATGGATGCTTCCATGCACCGAAGAATTTTGGAGTCTGCCATGCTGCCGCATGCCAGGGACAAAATGCCAGAGGGATGGATCTTCAAACAGGACAATGACCCAAAACACACCTCGAAACTGATGATGGGCAACAAGAAGGCCGCGGGATGGTTCAAGGACAACAATGGGGACGTTTTGCCATGGCCAGCTCAGTCACCAGATCTGAATCTTATCGAACACTTTTTGGAAGAGCGAAGGCTCCGAGGCCAGAAGTTTAAGAAAGAGGCCGATTCGATGGACGGAATTTTAAAAGAATGATCCAAAATTCCTCTCGATGTTATTGTTAAGGTTGTTGATTCGATGCCGAGTCGTTGTGCCGCTGTCATTAAGGCAAATGGTTTTGTGTCAAAATATTAGATGATTAAGGATCAAATAAAGTTTTTGTTCTTTAGTGTTTGAATGTTACATCGCGCTTACTCGATGTTTAGCAGGTTTGCTTTCAAACTTTTGGACGCTCAAAAGATGGCGCACGTTTGAAAAAAGGCAAAATATAGTTTTAAAAATGTAGAATTTATGAGCCTATTTGTACTTAAAATGAAGCTGAAAATCTGAGGAACATTTTGAATTTTGAAATTTCTATTTGAAAGTTATTTTGTACTAAAAGAAAAGTTGTTTTTCAAAGGGTCGGTTTTTTTAAGTTGTATTTAGTTTTGAAGTTTTTTAGTTTGGTGATATGGTTGGTTGACTTTTCGTGTTGTTTTTATTTTTCTCGTTTTTTTTCAAAGATGGAAGGAAAGCATGGACCAAAGAAGTTTAACAAGTTGTAATTCTGGTAACATCAAATTGTCTTGCCTATTTGACAGTTATCCCCGTTAGTTGTATTTGTTGTTGATGAGAGAGAAAGAGCAACAGCCCAAATACTTACACGAGCACATGAGGAATTATAGCAGCACTTGTGCGTTTGGATCAATGAGAGCAAAGAGCCAAGGTAAGAGTACCATGTCATTTTGTTACAGGATCCAATGAAAAATTTATCATACCGTAAATCTGGTCGCACACCCGGAGACCCATAAGAAACCGAGTTATGAGACAGCCGGGAAGAGTTGTTCATATGGAGCGGAACCTGCTTTTAAGCATATGTCGTAGCGACTGATGGCAAAAGTGCGGATATTTTTCCAGTAGACCTTCCTCACATGCGTACCATGGTTTGCGGAAACAAGAATTTCACCTTCTTCAATCATTTGTCTGCGTCCCACTCACAAAAAGCAAAATAAAAAAAATTAACATCGATGTTCAAAACAAAATCGAAATCGAGTTGAGGAATCGGCCCCTGGATGTTGCGTGGGAGACCTAATTTCAAAGTAAGATGGTCAGACGAAATTTATGTTGGTAAAGTTTTTTAGTTTTGACACGAAATCAAATCATTTAGGCTTCTTAACAAGTTTCGGTTCAAAATTTTGATTTTGTGTTTAGGTTGCTCATAATTTTCATAGATCAAATTGATTGGGAAGTCTAAAACAAGATCATATTTATTAACAGGACCATTTAGCAACCCTTGCTCAAAAAGTTCTCGGTCTTAACTTCCACATATTATACCTGTTCTAAGACTGCCCAGAGCTCATCTTCAAGAGCACTTGAATATCGACTTAAAATTAAAATCGTTAACTTCACATAAAAGAGATATAGACATATCTATATAAAAAATCCTCAACCTTAAAACATGCTCCCAAATCTCGACAACTTCTTCTGATCTGCGCGCATGCTCCTAAACATTTTTTTATATTTAAACTAATAAACATGGAAAAATGCACAGACCTCACGCCACTTTTTCAGAATAGAGCGAGCTTCTTAAGCACCAAGATAAATTTTACTATAATTTTTTACTAGTTTTACCTTCAAATGACAATCCCTTCCACTCCTGCACTTCCATCTAACTAATAAAATTAAATGTTATATCTTCCAGATCCAAAATACTTCAGTATGTAATACAGCCACCAAGCCGTTGTTGTTAACCACTTGATAAAAAGATGTCTTGGACTAGTGTTTAAATGAATTTATCAGCTAACAAGGCTGTATAATAGCCATCAAAATATATTAGATAACAATTACCACATCACTTAATTAATGTAAATCAGTGAATAGTTAATGACACGAGCCCAAGACAACAGCCGATATTAAACTCATAAACAAAGAGAATGACACATTAAGAGGATTCACCGTTTTCATCAAAAGCACAACCAGCATTGAAGCACTACATAAAAATTGCAACTAAAGCAATTAGGCTAGCCGGGTGAATTTCCCAACAAGATTTGATCTTATTTTGCTGTCCACAATCCTATTGATTTAGAAACTTTTAGACACAACATCCTATTCTATCAGCAAAAATATGGTAAAAATCCCAAAGTAATCCTATTTTGGGGGAGAAACTGGAAAAATCTTATTTATACAAATTCATCTGGCCACCTTAAATTAGGCTGAGATGTAACACGGAAACATAGGAATTTAGAAATAGTTTATAATCTATCCATCTAATCCATGTGAGGATATCGCCATTCCTGCTGCGGCACAAATGTTTCCTTAATTGTTTGAGGAGACGTCCACTTCAGAACGTAATGCGGACCTCCTGCTTTATCATTTGTTCCCGACAAGCGAGCTCCACCGAAAGGCTGTTGACCAACCACTTAAAGGTTATAACTATACACAATTTCGAAGCAGACACTATTTACCTGAACCAGTAGATTTATCGTTAAGATAGAGATTCCCGACAGCATCCCTCAAGACATCTCTAAAATACATTCAGGCCATTTAGGCCTTCGTTACAAGGCAAGTAATTTTACCTAGCTGTATATAAGAAATCTTTGTCCTGTGAAAAGACAGCTCCAGTTAAACCATAAGGAGTCGCATCCTTGATCTTTCGAACTAGGTTGTTGGCTTCCGCATCATTGTAAACATAAACTGCAAGAACAGGACCAAATATTTCGTGAGTAAGGAGCCTGGACTCTGAAAAAAGCAAGTTTGAAGATTAGTAATAACAAGAAGTGGATAAGGAATAAAACCTGGATCTTTAACTTCCACACATGTTGGTTCGATGAAATACCCCTTAGCGTCATCACAATGTCCGCCAAACACGATTTCCGCTCCATCACGTCCGGTTCTTGCTGAACATTCGCGGAGATACAGTTTATAGCATAAATTTCTTTATACCATAATCTATATACTCTTTGATCCTCGCAAAAGACCTTGCATCAATCACAGCAGACATAAAGATTGAGCCATCTCGAGGCTAAATTTTTAGATTCAACGCTAAGAATGTCAAGTATCGTAAACTTTACATCTCCAACTTTGACTTGTTTAGCTAACTCAGAAAGCGATTTCTAAATACTTAATATAGAGAGGCTTAAAATCTCAAAAAAGAAGCCTTTATTACCTTGATCAATGGCCACAAGCTCTTTGGTACAAAAATTCTCGAACAAGCGCTGCATTTTTGTCCTTGGTACTACAAAAACATTTTAATTTTGGTTTATTCGTTAAGCCGAAATACGAAACCTCATAGGCCGATCTTAAAGTGCTTATCACCACCGTTTCTACATCGGCTGAAGGGTGCACGAAATGAAAATTCTTGCCACCACATTCTAAAAGACAATTTTATTAAGCGCCAGGTATTATACCTCAAGCACCAGCTTTAGCGTTTTTTAGTGAATAAATTTTTAGTGAGAAAAATATGAATGCTATGAAAACGAATTTATTTGAACACTGTGTTGATGTGATCGACAGTATCGTGTTTAAATAACTGAGATTATCAAATAAAAATTGCAAAAAAAAAACAACAAACAGGGAGGGACCAAGGCATACTTTTTTCGGGGGCGACCCCAACACATATAGAGTCAAACCTCCGTTAAAATATTCTAATTAGTAAAGTAAAAAGACTTTTGGAGCCTCAAAATAAGAGAAAAAAATTACACCAAGTGGACACACTCGATTTGGTTAATGCATGGAGAAACACTTAAAGTTGGGAAGGTTTTTCATAGAAACTCCAGACTGACTCAAATCGGATCTTAATCGTAATATATATAACGTTGATTCTTAATCCAATTTTGGGTTGGACTACGATTGAACAACGATTGGACTATGATCAAACCTTGATTGGAGAACGATTGAAGTCAAATTTTCAGTAAATTGGACCACGACTGAGCCCCAATTGAACAAGGATCAGAACCTGATTTAAGTTAGTTTGCAGTTTCTCTGCTTGCGAGACAAACCGAAATATAAAAAAAACAATTTAAAAACCATGTCCAACTGAGGTTTTACTCGATTTCATGCATATTTCAAATCTTTGTGTTTGAACCACCTCAAGATGAAAATTGGTAATGGCTTTCTCTCAGGTTTCATTCAATTATTACTCTTTGTTTTGATAAATTATTTCATACAACCAGGTGGTGCAGATATCGTCTTTGTCCACGCTGGAAAGTATTGAAAAAAAAATCAGAGTGGCAGAGAACAACACGTCTTAAACAGTCATTTCATAGCTTCAACGGAGTGTATTTGATAGGTAGCCTCACAATAAATCAAAACCTCCAGAACCTCGTTTAGAAGTCTTTTAAGCCAGTTCCAGCGATAAAAAGATGGTATACATTAAGAGATTGGGCACGCAGGCTCTGTCCACTATTAATTTAAGTTGGAGGATTAAGATAAAGTTTTTATTTTAAGCAAACAGTTTCTAGTGCTCAAAGTGGTCGACCACATCGTGAAACACACCGTTGTTTAGTAGCTAAATCACCATAGAAAGCGGTTAAAACGCCTTTTTGGCGAGTCCCACATAAGGCATGCCGGTATGATAAGGCAAAAACATTAGGACTAGGGTTACATTGACACAAGCAACGTGCCCTGGAAAAAAAACTGACCTCCAACAAGCCTAGGATAGGTGCTATATCGATCCAGATTTTTCGCGACACAATTCCACAAGTACTTGAAGGTCGGTACAGATCCAGTAAAGTTAATTGCCGCTAGATTCTTATCCGCGCAAATAGTGTTGCCAAACAGAGGACCATCAGAAGGCAAGAACGAGAGAACACCAGGAGGTACACCTAGTAAGAGAAAAGTGTTTTGGATGAAAAAAGAAAGGTTAAGCTACCAGCTTCTTCCAAAATCTGATAGATGATGTAATTGCTTAAAATTGCGGTATCTGACGGCTTCCACATGACAACATTACCCTGGGATGGTTGAGTAAAGCAAAGACAACAAATAAATGAAAATTTACCATCAATGCAGGAGCAGACGCAAGGTTTCCTCCAATTGCCGTAAAATTAAAAGGAGCTATGGCCGCTACAAAACCCTAAAGGCAAGAAAATTTACTAAGTAGAACTTACCTAAATAATACCTCAAGACCACGATAAATTCTACAATGACAATCAGTAACACAATCAGTACCGAATTGATTAGCAAGCCAGAAAATCTTACAATTTGTTTCGTGTGTTCTTTGGACTTATCGGCTCATATTTTTCCAGTTGCAGAGCAAAGTAAGCATTGAATCTAAGAAAGTCAACCAACTCACAAGCAGAATCAATTTCTAGAACCAAAAATAACCTAAGAAGCGGACAGAGCTAAGTCTTACCCGCTTGTATAATATTCTTGCCTTGCCCTAACATAGTCGCGGCATTCAACTCCATCCGATATTTTGAAGCAGACAAGTCTGCAGCGTGAAGCATGATGTCGGCACGCTCTCTAAAATTGCGTTTATTTCAAAAACTGCACACCCGTTTCAAGAATTTCTACCGCCTTCGTATAACCTTAACTTTTTTGTAAGTTGAATTTTGAAACTCCCTGTTTGCGGGCTATCTCAGTTTTGATGCCGTTTTTTGGTATATAATGTAAAAATATAAAAAAAATCAAATCTGCCTTGGTCTGACCCCCGTTGTTTGAGTCTTACCTATCTATCGTATCGCATAGGATTTAGACCCAAACGACACCGGTAACCAAGGCAAATTCGAAATTTTTTGAATTCTGACATTATACACCGGACAAAACGTCATCAAAACTGATACAACAAAAAAGAAAAAATTTCAAAGCTGGACTTACAAAAAAGTTATTGATATTTAAAGGCGATAGGAAATCTTGAAAGATTTTATACATTGCGCCACAAAAAAGATTTGGCTGCTCAATAAACATGCATTTAACACAACTTACTTCAATGGTTTCATTTCCCATTGCTGTCGCACAGAAAGACCGACCTATAAATGACGGAACAGCTTATACAACTTATTGCAAACGGAAATTGATCAGCATGCCGCAGGAAATATGTAAATCAAACCTCAATGGCATGCTTTACGTCTGCAATATGAAAGTAGTAACTGAAGTAGAGGGCAGTAAACTAATTACCTTGCTCAGTCGCAAAAGTGTAGCGGGCAACATGGTTGGATAGATCAGATGGCTAAACAATTTGGTAACAGTTAATATTAAGGCTGGACAAAAAGTTATAGTCATACGATGAGTTGTTTGCGCTCTAGCTTATGTGTTATCTTCTCATCTCCAATTCTCAACGGTACGTCAATAGGATTTTTGGACAATCTTTCGACAGCTTCTTCAAGTGCCTGAAAATATTTTTTATGAACTGAACAATAAAAGGATATCATAAACACTTTTCGCTCAGAGCTGCCCTTTCTGTACTCCAAAATCGGCTCATTTGAAGGATGCTTCATAAATTGTTGCGATGTGAGATCCCTAAAAAATTGGCTTCACGCTAAAAACAACTAGATTTGTTACGTGAAAGAAGAAGCACTCCTATAGCTTGGACCATGCAAACGAAAAGAGGACAGAATGCTTTGACGAAACAGATTCACAGGCATCTTCACTCGCTAAATTTTTTCTGATAAGTAATGACTGACAATGGTACTGTGACACAATTTTACAGTCCTTATTAGTCCACCTATTGTTACTAATGATTACTCTATTATTGTTTTTGTATGTCACTTAAAAGTTTATGCTTTTTCAGATGGATGCTCTTTCAGATGGATGCTTAGGCAGCATGTCTCCAACCCAAGCTATGGTAACAGAAACTTTGTTTATGATGGAAAGGTGTGCAAGGTGGTCCAAGATTTGTGCACACTCTTAAACTGCTATAAATTTTTTTATTTTGCCTAAGTTTGAAGACCTGCTTTTACAGATAGATTCAGTTTTCGATTCCGTTTTATATGACATATCAAACTCAAAAATTTTTGAAAAGTTTCGAAAGTTTGCCTTGGTCATCCCCCCCCCCCCCTCTTGTCTGAAAATTATCAATATTCGAAAAGTCGAAATAAGACATTTTGCGATGCGATTTGGTTCTTTACTTATTTTCTTCACTGTTTCGCTGTTGCCACGACATTTTATGCTGATTTTCGACATGTTTTCACATATTTTTACGTTTTTTCAAGTTTTGATAATTTTCAGACAACAAAGCATAAACTACATCATAAACTACATAAAATTTTGCCCATAAATTTTTAAATTTGCGGTATTCTGACGAGATGTTTTCTTTAATCGAAAAATGAATGGATGAAAAATCGAACGATACCAAATTTGTAAAGAATTTTTTATTTAGACACATCCAAATTTCAGTGGACAAAAATAACATCAATTTAAATAACGATTTGAATAAGGCAACCAGGCGAACGGAGCGGGTGAATTTGATGTTTCATGTCCCATCTAAAGCATGGCAGAGCTCCGTACAAGAATTGAACATGCTTTCGCAAGCCTTCCGCAAGAGGTGGTTAACAGAGCGACCGGATCCTATGAAATTCGCTTGGAATACTGCCTACGAGTCAATGGAAAGAGTACAGAACAGGAACATGAGTAAAAATCGTTGTTATTTTTGTCCGTTGAAATTTGGGTAAGTCCAAATAAAGAATTCTTTGCAAATTTGGTATCATTCGATTTTTCATCCATTCATCTTTCGATTAAAGAAAAAATCTCGTCGGAATACCGCGAATTTAAAATTTTATGGGCAAATTTTGATGAGGAGTTTCTGATGCGCCACCCTGTATTTTGAGAAAAAATTTGCAATCTACTAAGTGAGTGGAGAGAGAAATTTTAAAGTAATATGTTAAACAAAGTATGTCACTAATTAGTATTACACTTCAACATAGGCTGGAATATCTTTTTGTTGGAAGTGGGCTAAACACTGCGCCAAAGCAGTTTTTTTGAATGATAATTTTATATGGAACATATGTTATAATAATAAGTTTTTTTGATGTTTATCAGTTGTTGCCATTGTTGACAAAAGTATTAAAAATACCTTTACTTTTATTTATTATGGACATAGTCAACTTGCTAGTAGAAAAGTCTGCAATTTTTTCGCATTCAGTTTTGCGAAATAATATTTGTGCACCGAACTTTCGCAAAAAATAGAGCCTAGCTGGCACAACAAGCATTGGGTATACCCTGTTTGGTAAGTGAGGGTTGTTGGTGATAAGTAAAATTATAAAAAAAACTTTGTAAGGTAATTTTTTCGTATGAGCTGTTATCATTGTATTTTGAGAAAAATATTGCAATCTATAATTTGTGGAAACCTGGGATTTGCAGAAGAAGGAAATCCGAAGCAAACTAAGTTTACTGGATTCCTAAGTGTGATCAACTTCAGGAAGTTGATGAGGACAGAACTGTGTGAAGTTAGTTCCTCCTTTGTTTATCTGTGTGTGTGAGTGTGTATAATTTGTGCGTGCTTTCCCAAGTTCACAGAGGAAATTTATTGAAGAAATAAATGTAGTAAAATGCAGGAAGGTTGTAGAAGAGCTTACAAAGCTGGTGAAGAAAGTGAAGAGTGGCGTGTGTAGATCTCTGCAAAGCAGAAAGTCTTGAAGGACTCAAAGGTCCGAAGACTCAGAGACTCGAAGACAAAGACTCAGACTGATTATTTATGGCAGATCCCTGGCTTTTATAGCCGATTGCGGGAGATACAATGGGCGGGGAATAGAGATGTAGGGGGTGGAGAAATTGTTAAGCGAAGAATGAAGGCAAGGGGCTGAACCAAATACAATAAGAATAAAACTTAGAGGGTGAGAGAGCGATAGAGAAAAGGAGAAGCTTAGAGAGCAAGAGAACAAGAGAAATGAAAGAAAAATTAATTATTAATTTTCCTACTTTCCTGAGTCGGCGTCGACATAATTATTTCTTGGTCAACCACTTATTTGAAGCCCTATCTTTGCCATTCTGTTAAAAAAAAAGAACGTGACGTCTTGTTCGAGAATCACTGAGATGAAGCTCTTATTATCCGTTTTGGCATAGACTATTCGATATTCTGATTTCTGAAAAATTTTTATTGGCAACTCGAACGACAATAACAGGCAATGCGTAGCAGAGACGTAACAGAACGAGACGCAAAAAAATTATCAATTTGCAAAAGTTTGCTCAAGACTTCTTCCACCCACAGTAATGTAACGGTCAAGGCGCTGACGATATGCCTCAACGAAAACTTTGATTCAACCTTCTTTTTTTACTGCACACTGCCTGTTTCCAAGAACTTTTCTTTCCACCCGAAAACCACTCTGCGATCCGGCACTTGCACATGACGCTCCATTTCTCTTCTTACTCGTCGCTGAAACACCACATGGTTGTCTTGGCTCTCTATCCACTAGACGAAAAAAAGCGCTTTCTCTTGATCGGAATACGACAAGATTGAACGAGATACTTTGTGCGATTTTTTTTGGCAAAAACAAGTGTGCAAAAGTATTTACAAACAATTGGATTCGTAAGTGTTCCCCTACTGATAATAGTGTACTGATTATTGGTATTTGACCGACTTGACACTGATATGAAAGGAAACTCTTGAGTTTCCACCCAAGAATACACAACCAATTATTGAATACACAACCAATTATCAAAAACAATTTGTTTCAAGACAATTAGCTCTAGAACCAATTTGTTTCAGAATATATTGTTTTCAGAATAATTTGTTCCAATGTCGGGGTGTGCCATTTCCTTATAAAAAGGCACTAAATGGGAGAGTCAAATAGGATATGGAAAGAGATCAAGACCAAAAACCGGCTAAATTACAATATATACCACCCACTCAGTTTCACTATACACCATTCACTGAAGAATCTGTAGGTTTCGTTATTTTTTCTATCATACCGTTTTCCATCTATTATTTGACTCTCCTATTCAGTAATTTTGCTGCTTTTGTATCAGGAAATTGTTGGGGCAGAAGCTCAAAAATTTCCTTGCACATCATTACCACTGATGTTAAATCTAAATACGAAATCGATGCACGATCTCCAATCTTTTTTAGAATGTCAGGTTTTTTGGTTTATCCAGTGGTCAGTGCAGTTATTGGGACTGTTCTCTATGCGAATCTGCCAACAAAGTTTACAATTGGTAGGGTTGCTCCAACTGCCAAATATTTTGGTGAAGCTATTCTGAAGAAGATCGACCCCGGCAAGAATGTCTTAACTGCCGACGCCGAAGAGATCAAGGCTTCGGAAATATTCTCCAAATCTCCTGTACTGGTTTTCGTCGTTCGCCGCCCAGGTATTTTCACTGAGTTTTTGCAACATTATATGAAAAAAAATTAGGATGCGTCCTTTGTCGAGAACAAGCTTCAGCTCTCAGCAAGATCGTCGATAAATTAAACAAGCATGATATAAAATTGATAGGAGTTGTCCATCAAATCCTTGGTGTCGAGGAAGTATGCCGTTTTCTGTTAAAAAAGACTTGCTTTGACCTTTTAAAATTGTTTTAGTTTCGGCCTTTCTTGAAGGGTGATATATATTTTGACAAGGAAAAGCGCTTCTACGGACCAAAAGAGCGATGGCTACCTTTGTGGATGGGCTTCTTGCGATTCTCTACATACTTCAATTACTATCGGTAAAATATGGGCGCAGTGTTTTCATTTCTGACAGTGGCACCTGACAATAGCATCAGCCTGGCACTGACACTTAAACTGGCACTGAAACCAACGTTAACACTGGCAAGTGACAGTTTAAAGCGTTAGTGCCAGTCTCAGTTTGTTATCTTAAACTGTCAGAGAAACACCTAAAATTATGAAGCTTCCTTGCAAAATTTTGAAAGACATGTTTAAGTGTTCATGGCCAACTTTCAACGGCTAAAAAAATCATAGCACGGCGAAGAAATCATGTCCGTGTCCGTTAGGCTTTTTATAGTTGATTTGGAAGGCTTTTTATAGTGTTATTCTAGAACTAGAATGAACACAAATTTTTGCCTTGTTCTCCCTATTGTTTTAGCCCCTCCCAAGCATATGTTGCTAAAAATTATATAAAAGAGAACGGTATTCTCCGCCCCTTTTCGTCATAGAAATTCGGTAGTTAGAAAGTCGAAAATTTAGTGATATGAACGCTAAATTTTAGACCAGAAAATTGGGGTATTGACGTTAAGTAAATATTTGCGAAACGTCTATATACCCAGAACTACATTATTCAGCTTTTTTTAGAGCCACCAAATCCGGCTTCAAGGGCAATTTAGAAGGTGAGGGGAGACTTCTTGGCGGTGTCTACTTGATCAACAAAGATGACATGGTTTTTGCTCATCCAGAGGTTTCTCTTGCCGTTTATCAATTTTGTAAATTATATTTGTGTTTTTAGGGGGATTGGGGAGATCAAACAAATATCTCAGCATTACTTGAAGCCATTGAAAAAATGAAATAATTTTCTGTTGTTATGTGCCTCATCAATAGCAAAAAAATGAATAGCAAAGTTATAATTGTACCACATCTATAGTCGCTGCTAGTCGCTATTTGGTAGTCGCTGCTTTTTAGTCTTGAATTGTTTTCTAGTATTTTTTGCTAATCGTTTTCTAGCAGAATTTTTTATTAAGTGATTCATCTTTGTTTATGTGCAAAATGGTCAATAAAGAGCGTTGGAGCTGGGAGTTTTTTCTGTCTCATAAAAATAAATAAATAATGTTGCAGTAAGAAGTGTACTTTTTTCCTGAACAATAAGGAAGTAGTTAGCAAGTGAATTACCCTATTGTCTCGGATAAAATCACGGTCTCTGTTTGGTGGTTATGCTCTAGTAGAAGCGCATCAACCAGGAACAAAGTTAGTAGTAAATTATATTTGATGGAACTTTGAACATAGAGTCAGACAAAATTTTTACATGTAAAATCTGGACATAAGAGTTACTCCCAAAAATTACGTCTACAAAAACTAACAAGGACAATATGCTTAATAATATTGCTTTATTTGTTGCATTGGATCAGATTTGGCAATGTTATTAGCTTCAAATAAAAAATCTTATTTATTCATAGGGATTGCTCACATATCGATCATATGCGTCGTCTTTTGGGTTCGTCTGATCTGCAATTGCCCCATAATTGGCGTTCATAACACTCGTTTGATTGAACGCTTCACTAATTTTGTTGTTCTGTTGGCTCATAGGTATACCCTGAGGTGCTATAAACAAAATTTTAAGTGTTTGAGATCATTGCAAGAGCGATACGTACCTAGTGTGCCATCGATATCCGACTCATCATCAAATTTATGCGAATATTTATTGCCATCGTATTTCAGCATTCTATTCACTCCATAATTTGCACCCAACACCAACAATGTGAGAAAAGCCATAATTGCAAACATTCCTCTCGTTCCTGAAATTTTCTATTTTTCTTCACTTATTTTTGCAAAAAACGTGGCTCTTTGTGATCAGTGTTCGTATTTTCTCCGATAAAACGTCAGTCTTCCAATGAAATGGCGACCTCAAGACCAAAATTATAGGGTAAGCAAGGGTTTTCATATGTGCTTATTTCCAAGAAATGTGCTTATTTTTAGAAATCTATTTTGCTTGTCTTATTTTCGGTCCAATACAAAAAATGAAAAGTTGATGACACTTTTTTCTAAAAATCAGATGTTGGTACTGCGGTTCATTTCTTGTGGATCAAAGTAACCGTGTTAATCACTGTGTTCTGTAAAATATATTGTACTCGTTGTATTATTCATAACGTCCGTAATTTTTTTAGTCGACTATAGTGGCTCCAATCGAAAGGAAACTAAATTTTAAGCAGGAGTGCGTCAATGAATCCACAGGGCCGGCTTTGAGGTAGATCGATGGAGTCAGTAGATCACGAGTTACTTTCGATCCTACTCGCGTTTGGAACTGGATTGATAGATTTTAGGATCAAAAGTTATCCGTGATTCTACTCGTGTCGAGTCATTTTTGATCCGAGTTGTTTTTATGGTTATTTAATGTTATTTTTTCATGCCTATCTTTGATCTGACTTAAAATTACACGGATCAAAAATATCTCACGTCTGAAATAGATTGGATAGATTAGAGTAACTCATGATTTTTGATCTTATTCGGTTGGTTTGGAACAGAGTAGATAGATCACGTTGTTGTTATTGCTAATGAGATATCATTTGCTACATGCCATTCACAAAAGTTAGAAAACATGTATAACGAAACAGTTGAAATTTGTAGACCTTTCTTAATGTCTTTACCCATTTGAACTAGCAGAATTCAGCATGTATGATCAGCATTTTCTAATGTTTAACCAAAACAAATAATAGCAGCCGATCGCCGTGTTCTTGATTCAAGTATAAGATCAAACCTGTTGAATTAATTATCATCCCACCGATCACGGGTCCAAGCCCTCTTCCCAAGCCATGATATAGGATTGTTAGAATGTATTGACTAGTGGCTTTTAGATGTGGCGGGGAGACCAACGAAACATACGAGGTTGCAGTCGCCCAAACCACTGCTAGGACACAGCCCTGGACTGCTTGCAAAGGCAAAATCATCCACTAAATAAGTGCGTTTTAAAAACCTTTCTTAGAAGTAGAATTTACCGGATTATATATCCATGAAATTAGAAGAAATCTGACAACGTTCGCAGCTAAACACATGTACATGGTCTAAATTTGACATTGATAAACTAAGTTTTTAAGACTGAAAACACACGTATACCTTCACATAGCCATACTTATTGATGATCTCGAAGGTATAGAAGAAAGCAACAATTTCAGCTGTATGATTAACAATTGATGCCATTCCGAAGAGGATGGGAGTACCACCGAGATCCTAACGCATTTAATTTTTCGCATATATTAGACCTAAGATTAAATGTTTTACCTGTAGGTGCCAAAACAAAAAGGCAAACACATTTCCTGCTCCAAAGCCAACACAAACAACTCCCAGCAAATAGACAGCAAAGTGAACATTCATCATAGCTAAACATCAAGCACTACATTTGTTAGATTTTGATTATAGAGAACCTTTTATTGCATTCTTCCAAGGAGCTTCTTCTGACATGGCGTTTGTCTGCAAGTAACCATGTAAATAACGATAGAGTTAAGCCTCCAGCTGTAGGCAGAAAAGTCGATTTGCTACCAGGGGTCAATTTTACTAACTTGCAAGCTTTGCACTTTGCAACTTTGACTTCTTATGATTATTTTCTAATGCCTATCCACTTCTTGTGGTCGTCAGTTATGACCGTCTCTGTCAAATAATTATTTTGAAATCTTGGCTTGCTTATATTGCCGAGAGGAACGGTGTCGGACTATCACCCGTATAAAACGTATTTGAAAGGCAACCTGCAATTGTTTGGCTCTTGTCTTCTGTGCCACTGCTGGATCTACTTCTTCTGTAAACAACAAAGTTATTATACTGTAAAATAAAATATGGATACAGTCAGCCCTCTTTACGTCGGCACTCTCAATAACTCGGCACCTGAGCCTAGTCCCGATTGGCATCAAATTTGGCAAAAGATGTCAAAAATCGAGGCATAAAAATGGTTGGACCCAGCGGTGGGTCAAACTTTTGGGGTGACCTTAAAAATGGGGGATTGACTCTAGACGATAATTGTGTAAACTAACTTCTACCTGTCCTAAGAAAAGAGTCTAAGTTGGGCAAAAGAAATGCTTCGCGTTACTTTTTGACTGTAAAAAAATTTCATCTCCATTTGCCGTTGGAACAGGATTAGGAGTAAATACATACATGTAGCGGTATACCCATCTTTTGCCTATACTCTTTGCTGTACACTACCCTTTACCCTACCCTTGCTTTCATTTACTCTTTATTCCACCCTTTTTTCTCGCTAAATCGGTACCTAGAAAAAAAATGGTTTACTGACTTTCGATAACTCGGCACCTTCGTTAATACGGCACTAGGAGCCTGGTCCTTTGGGGCGCCGGGTTATCGAGGTATGACTGTATGTTACCTATGCGAGTATCCATCACTAAACCACCAACTTCATCAGGTCTATGTTGTTGGTTAGGTTGTGGAAAGCGGAATTGAGTAGTCACTGCCATTGCTAAATTGACTCACTTATTTGTTAACACCAACATCTTACAACTCACCCGCTAGAGCACAAAGAGTACACATGACAAAGCATAGAGTGTAGTTTTTCTCTGTGGTGTTTGATGTTGGACATGGGTGGTTCCTAAAAAAAGTCATGTGCCAGCTTTTCAAACATAATCTTTTACCTAAAAGTGTCTGAATAATCAAGCCCAATGCCCATGATGAACATAGCAAGACCCCAACCTATACTTCCAAATAGACGAATGCTGCCATACTGAAAATAACTGTATGAAGGATCATTATGGTTGCCGACCATTGAAATTGCCCAAATTTGGATGAGCGCAGGACACTTCTTTTGTCCAAAAATTTTCGAGTCGCACAAAATTTTTGAAGCATCACAAAAGAGTATACAGTCGACTCTCGATATAAGAGCACTTCGCTATAAGAGCACTCTCGGTATAAGAGCACTAAAAAAAAATTTGGTTGGCCGATAAAGACTGTAAAACAGACAAAGTTTACCTTCGCTATAAGAGCACTCTCGCTATAAGAGCACTCTCGATATAAGAGCACTTCGCTATAAGAGCACTCTCGGTATAAGAGCACTAAAAAAAAATTTGGTTGGCCGATAAAGACTGTAAAACAGACAAAGTTTACCTTCGCTATAAGAGCACTCTC
>BBSZ01005911.1:503-12797 GCA_000981365.1 Subanguina moxae | reverse complement strand
TTTCGAGTGATTTATGTCTCAGGTATGTGTGTGTGCGCATCTCAACCCCAAGCCTCCAAGCCCCCTACGCCCCCGGAGGGGGCGTAGGAGGCTTGGAGGGTTAGAGATGCGCGCACAGACTTACCTGCGAGATGAATCCGAGCAATACTCTTGACCATAAATGCATTTCAAGACTTTTCTTTGCGCAGCTCCAGTAACTAAAACATGGTGCTGTTATCAAATGATTTGCGATCAAATGATTTGCGATCAAATGATTTGCGATCAAATGATTTGCGATCAAATGAGTTGCGATCAAATGAATACGAACCTTACAGACGACCACACCAAGCAACTTTCCAACATGTTATCTATTTAATTATTAAAACTAGCGCGTGGATGTAGTAAAGGTAAGATACCCTGACTGATAAAAAAAACGACCTTAATTATGCATCAGCCCAATAGTAGGCTCAAAAAATGTAAAAAAAAACACCAATTAGAAATTTGGTCTAGCCCTTTTTTTGTCTAACTCGATTATAGCGACTCTCGATGTACTGTTTACCAATCGAAAATAAGCGAATTTGCAATTAGAGATTAGTAATTATAGTACAGTCAACCCTCGTTAATCCGTCACCCCTTAATCCGGCACCCTTGATAACTCAGCACCTTAGATAATTCAGATAATTCAGCACTTAAAGCCTGGTCTCTTGGGATGCCAGATTATCGAGTGTTGATTGCAGTTATAATGTGGTATCATATAAAGATCGAGTTTTGACTGTATATGTATTTTTATGCAAATTTTTTTCTCATAAACTAAAAAGGAAAAAGCATACCCATTACTTGTCGCCAATGAGTAGTAGTCATAGTTAATGTATTCATTGAGTAGCCATCTTGCTTGGCCATCTCTCCATACACCTTTAAGTGTTCCCGTGGCTGCAGGGAGTGTTCATCTATGTGGAGAGGCAACACATTTACATCTGCAGTCACCAAGACCGTCGAGTTATCATCAAATTTGAATGTTCTGGGCATGCCCACCGCAAACAGTCTGACCAGTCCAGCCAGCACTGTAGACGGCAGTGATTTGGAGTACACAAAAGAAGTTCTGGCACCCAGATCGTAAAGGAAGTCCACTATATATTGGCTAACTCTAGACTGCTCGAAATCAGCAGAAGTGCCTGCAAAGAAGACAAGAGAGTGAGCACCTAAGTTTTGCCAGCCAAGCACCACTAAAGGCAACAAGAAGAGTTGGGAGAGGGCGGTGGATGAGGACAACACCACATAATACTCTTTCTGAAATTCCGGTCTCAGATGGTTGGGTTGTTCAATTAGAGTCAAGGGGTGATTGTTGGTAGGATTGTGGTACTCTTCAAAAATGGCTTGGATGCAATGGACTAGCAGGTATGATGCACTGAATTGGGCAAAATTAGTTTACAGGTAGCTTATCGTTTGTGGAGCCTTTCCCGGCACATGGAGCGGCAATTAATATTTTCTCTTTAATTAGTGCATAAAAACATGGAAATTTTTAAATGTTCCTATATAGATTTTTGGTACTACCGCATTCTACTGGATTTATCTCTCAGGTAAGTCTGTGTGCGCATCTCAACTCCAAGCCCTTAAGGGGGCGAATATTTTTTTTGTGGGATTTAATGTATAATACAGTAGAGTTAGATATTCTTATATGTCTGATGCATCTTAATGTGATCGGACATATGTCTGGGCTTTTTATATGTGCGGTCAGTGTTGAGAAACACATAATGACTAAAAAAATATTTAAGAAATTACATGAGCATGAAGAAGAAAATTAAAAGCAGATAGAGATTTTTCTTCACTCCAAAGTAAGTTGCCATGTTGCGGTGGATTAGCATTTTCAGTTGTTAGAATTAAAACGCATTATTTCATTATTCTCATTATTTAAAGCATTATTTGTTTGTTCAGCTGGTTTTATTGTATGCAGGCTTTTTATTATGCTTATAAATTATAGATGACGCGATTTTGTGGGATTTTACAAATTCCTTTCGTCACTGATTTCTTTGTAATCCAGGGGGTGGCCAAAGTCTGTTAAAGTGGTCGACTTCTTTGCTGCACTCTGCATGAAGGAAAAAAGTCTGAATTAATATTCGACAAATTTCTTACATCGACATTCTAGTTGTCCCTAGTAGGAATCGCAACCGTATTTTCCTGTAATAAATCATGGTATCAATTACGCCTTTATCCCTGGTATTTGACCTGTCAAATTTTTCTATTAAAAAGGCACAATAAAGGTTGGAAGACAACCAAGGTCGCAATACATAATAAGAGTATTGATTGACAGGCATGTCTCAC
Source organism: Subanguina moxae (assembly GCA_000981365.1). NCBI lineage: Eukaryota > Metazoa > Nematoda > Chromadorea > Rhabditida > Anguinidae > Subanguina > Subanguina moxae. The sequence continues at coordinate 10,499 of BBSZ01005911.1, read as the reverse complement.
CCCCTTAACCAGTGGTCAGCTTTTTTTTTCTATTTCTCTGAACACCCATGCTGCCCTGCCGAAAAGAGTGAACCAAGAGTTCAGTCTACTAGGGAAGGCATAAATGTTGAGTTTTTTCCAGTCTAACCCACTACATATAGCTCCAAATTGCTTTTATTGAGACACCAAAAATGTACAGAAAAAAAACCCCACCAAAGTAAAGGAGATATGAAAACAAAATTTACACAACCGGAAAGCACAACGAAGCAGTTTATTAGGTCAGCGACTAAGTAGTGGCAAAACCCCCCAGAAAAATCGTTTTTTGATGTTTTTTTATGGAAACGCATAGTCTTTCATATTTTTGCAAAAATTTTTATTTTTTGTAAGGAGGGAGATTTGCGGAAGCATACTTCTAACCGAAAACACTACCCGAATGTAGATTTGAAATCATTTTATGATTTCAAATGAAACCTGGTCTTGACCCGAAAGAATGTCGACCCGTGTTCGGAAAATCATTGTTTCCTGGTTCTTAAAAAATATCGAACCTTGAGCTCTGAATTTTCTGGTTAGTAATTATGTTGAGTTCAATGTCGAAGTCTTCGAGGGATATGCCGAAAGCAATTTTGGAAATGGTGGAAGGTCGACTGATATTCCATCAGGATGCGTTCATGGACCAGCTCGGGAGGTTGTCTCGAGAGCAAGTGGACCAGCTGGTGGAGATATTCAGTTGCGTGGTGGAGCTGGATGGAAAGAAAGAAGTCGCAGTGGCTGTGGAAGAAGGCTGTGGTTTGAAGAAGGCACCGAAGTCTGAATGGATCGGGCCTAACTCAAGCTCCGTGGATGAAGATGAAGAAACTGCGGGATCCGGTAAACAGGTTAATTCCTTTTTCTGCCTTACCGAAGTGAAGAAGAAAGCGGATAAGACCCGGGTGTCCGAAGTGATGGTTGATCATGAAGGAACCGTGGGTTGTGTTGGAAGTCATGGAAAGGATCGTGGTGGGGTACCCGAAGACTGTCGTTGTGTTGGCGTGGACCCGCTCGTTGATAAGGCAGATCGCAATAGTTGGGATGAAGACAAGAGGCCGTCTCCAAAGTCGCCGTGTTCGCTGGCGGATAAGATGAAGATGCGTGACCGCTGCTCCTCTTCCGGCCGTGAGTTAGACGAACCGCCTGCTGGTGGCCCAGAAGCACGCTCCCCAATACAATGCGCTACGGATGCCAAAATCTATGGGACTGGTACCAAGCCGACCAAGTGGGAAGATCGAGGAGGACCGAAGACCGTGGACCTGAATGCATCAAGTGGACGGAACGTAGATGAAGTGATCGAAGCCAAGGATCACATCAAGCGGGAACATATCATAGTAAGTAGGGTTGTCGAGTCGAGTCGAGTTGAACTCGAAAAAAACTCGAAAATTTTCGAGTTTCGAGTTCCGAGTCGAGCGCTCGACTCGATAATTTCGAGTTTCGAGTTCCGAGTCGAGCGCTCGACTCGATAATTTCGAGTTTCGAGTTCCGAGTCGAGCGCTCGACTCGATAATTTCGAGTTTCGAGTTCCGAGTCGAGCGCTCGACTCGATAATTTCGAGTTTCGAGTTCCGAGTCGAGCGCTCGACTCGAAAATTTCGAGTTTCGAGTTCCGAGTCGAGCGCTCGACTCGAAAATTTCGAGCGCTCGACAACCCTAATAGTAAGTAATCGCTCTCGCTTATTATCTAGGAACCGTGTGTTGTATGTGTCGGGTGTAATGAATAAAATATCTACTGTCTTCCTGTCTTCCCCTAGGTCCGGTGCCAGTTATAAAAAGATTTTTACTTTTTTTAGTAAAATGGAAAAAACTCAAGGAGATATTTGAAAACTGTTAAAATATGAGTTTGAGCTTGGTCATAACGCAAAAGAGGCCGTACACAACCGAGCAAAGGCAGCAGGAACTGCTGCTTATTGAACAGCTGCAAGGTGGATTTCAAAGTTTAGAAGCGGAAATTTGGGTGTTGAAGACGAAAAGCTTCAGGGCGCCCTCGGGAAGTCGATCGAGTCGCTGTCGTCAACGCCGTCGAAGCCCATCCATCGATGACTACGCGCATGTTGGCCGAAGATTTTTATTGCCACTACTTGGAAATTGAAAAAATATTGCATGCCGCAGGTTACTCTATTGTTTTGAGGTGTGGTAAACCTGGATTTTTAGGAAAAGAGTGGCTCAAAAGTCGGTGGTTTCCACAACAGCTCACAGATGCCCAAAAAAAGAAACGGTTCAAAATTGCGACCAGGTTGCTGCGCAGACACCGTCGCTCACCCTTTTTGGGATACATCGTGACGTATGATGAGAAGTGGATCGCTTTTGTCAACGATGAGCGCTATGGAGAGTGTAGATCGTCCGGTCAGAAGGACTTTCGGGCCAAGAAAACGATGTTGTGTGTATGGTAGGATTTATATGGGCCGATTTTTTGGGAGCTTCTGCACCACGCTCCGTACAGTCCAGACAAATTGACCCCAAGTGACTTCTACCTTTTCCGATAGTTGGAGCACTGGTTGTGTGGAAAACAGTTCAGAAACTTTGAAGAAATGCGTAAATCCCTTACAGAATTCTTTGATTCTAAAACCCGAGATTGGTACCGCAATGGGATCTACAGACTTGAAGAACAATGGCAGTAAGTGACCGAAAATAACGGAGCATACTTTGATTACTAATTATTGTTGTTTTTTGCAATTTTTGTTCAATAAATATTTGTTTTCTGGGGTGTTGCCATTACTTAATCGCCAACTTAATATATGTGTGACAACAAAAAGAACAGATAGATACAGTTTGAAGAAAACGTTTTGAACAGATTATATTGAGGCAGAATATTACTTTTCTGCGATGAAATTAAAAAATCTAGAGCATATAGGTCTGCTCCCTTCAGTCAATCAGTACTTTAAAATCGGTAAAAACCCAACTCGCCCAGGGTCCAACTAGTTCTTTTCTGAATTTGAATACACATAAAAGCAAAAATTTCATCTAGTCGTGCTAACATACTGAAAAGGAAATCGGGGTGTGGAAATTACCTTTTAGGCCCTCTAAAATTACCCCTTCTAAGCATTTCGAACAATCTAAATTTTATTTAAAAAATCATGTTTGGCTATGGTAGACCCAGGTAGACAATCTTGTAATAGGTAGATCCCGTACACCATACGACTAAGGCTTGGGCTTAGGATAGGCCAGTTTACGCTAGCCGAGACTCAGTCTACAGTTTGTTTCACCTAGGTTTAGTGGTTCACGGCTTACAAATAATTTGGCATCCCGGGCGAGTTAAGTGTTGTCTCAAATTTTGTCTGTGTGTTTTTGTTTTGTGTGCGGTAGGGTCCACAAATAACTAGAGACCGAATTTGTATGCCAAAAATTTCAATCCACAGCTGGTTTCAACCATTTTTTTACCTTAATTTTTGACATCTGCTGCCCATTTTGATATTGATGTCTTTAAGGCAAAAAATCGTAAGGATTCAGAATTTGCCGGTCGTTTTTGGACAACTCAACAATTTCACCTTTAGAAATCCAACTCTCAATTTAACGGACTAAATTGAGAGTTAGAATAGAGGTTTAAATCGAAAGTTGGCTTTTTTAAAGATGAAATTGTTGAGTTGTCCAAGAACGGCCACGGACAAAATAACGCCGCGCCAAAACATCGCCGCGGACAAAACACCGCCGGCCATAACATCGCCGCGGCCAAAACATCGCCGCGGACAAAACATCGCCGCGCCAAAACATCGCCGCGGACAAAACACCGCCGGCCATAACATCGCCGGACATAACATCGCCGGGACAAAACATCGCCAAATGTCTTTAAAGTATTGTGTATTGGGGAATCAACAAAAAGGTTTTTTTTTGAGTCCTCTTTTTTTATTTTACAGACAATATCTTGCAAAAAGACTACTGGGCTGGGGTTTTGGGTAGGGCTGGGGTTTCGAGTAGGGGTCAAGGGTCGCGTCTACCCAGAAGCCCAATCTTATCCAGAAGCCCAATCCTACCCTGGATCCTGATCCTGGATTCCAACCCTACCAAGACACCAACCTGAACCTGGCCAACCCTGGTGCCACGCGTCGTGTTGAACATCGGTGAATTTTCATTTTCGTCGCTAGCCGTGTTTTGTTTTAGCCCTGCACTTGTGGGCCCTGAAGTCCGGATGGGGTTGGAATTCTTGGTAGGATTAGGATTCTGGGTTGGATTGCGTTTCTGGCTAGGGTTGGGGTTTCTGGCTAGGGTTGGGGTTTCTGGCTAATGGACCCAACCCTAGCCAGAAACCCCAGCCCTACCCAAAACCCCAGCCCAGTAGTCTTTTTGCAGGATATTGTCTGTAAAATAAAAAAAAAGAGGACTCAAAAAACCTTTTTGTTGATTCCCCAATACACAATACTTTAAAGACATTTGGCGATGTTTTGTCCCAGCGATGTTATGTCCGGCGATGTTATGGCCGGCGATGTTTTGGCGCGGCGATGTTTTGGCCGCGGCGATGTTTCGGCGCGGCGTTATTTTGTCACGTACCGGTCCAAGAACGACCGGCAAATTCTGGATTCTTATGATTTTTTGCCTTAGAGACAGCAATATCAAAACAGGCAAAAGATGTCAAAAATTAAGGTAAAAAAATGGTCGGACCCAGCTGTGGATCGAGCGTTTTGGCATGCGAATTTGGTCTGTAGATATAACTAAGTAGCTCTGAGGATTGGGAGGAGGTATATCCTAGTAGCGCCGAAAAACGGATTTTAGAAGCCTTTTACTAGCAAAAACCCGTTAGATAAAGTCTAGCAGTTATCTACAAAAAAAAATAATGGAAGTGCTCTTTCGAGATCTCCATATGAGAATTATTTTTGGCCAAAGAAAGAGAAAGGGTTCTGATGTATTAGGAGGAAAGAAAGAATTAAAAACAAATAAAAATAAGCTGAGAATCAAATTTGGAAAGCATCACGCAAAGCTTTATTAGAAAGAAGAAGAGATTTTAGCTCGTCATCCACCGACTCAATTATATTGTTGAGCTGGAGTTGAACACGGTCTCGTTCCTCCCTATCCTGCACATCCAAATCGGCTAACCTGTCTTTGAGTTTTAGCACCAAATCAACTAAACACGTTCTTTTTTTATGTTTTTGATTGAAAAGTGGGTGCAGACGCGTTTGGAAAATTTCTAGGTTTTTAAACAGAGCCGCTTGAGGAATCTCTAAGGCTGTATTTTGTGTGTACCCTGTGTTAGAAAAGTTGCGTTACAACTATTGGACTATTGCCCTTTCTCTCTCACCAATAACTCATGAGGATTTCTCTCAAGTAGCCAAAACAATTTGACGTCCCCAAAATTACAACACTTGTTAAACTTATTTGGTCCATGCTCTCCTTTCACATACTCTTCTTCAAAGAACAAAACATTACAGGGCTCGCATTTCATGGAAAAATCACCTCGATCAATGAAATCCACATTACTCTCATTCTCTGCAGGCAAAGTAATTTTTGCATTATTCTTTCGTCTTACGTTTGTTGTTCTCTGTGTTTCAAGTTAAAAAAAAAAGTTGAAACTTTCAACGACTAATCTCATTGTTCTCTCGTCTTCTGTCTCATCTGCAATTAAAATACTCTGTCTGATAGCCTAATCATGCAATCTTTACATTCTCTTAGCCTCCGTCTCATTATCGTTTACAGTTAAGCGGCACCACGGTTATCCGGCATCCCGAGCCCGGTCGACAGTGGTGCTGGATAACCGAGAGTCAACTGTACCACAAAAATGGATTCTACACACATTTAGCCTTAGAGACACCTCAGACGACTCTTTTTAAAAAGCTAAAAATTTGTTCAACGTTCCACAAATTTGCAAAACGTTTCATGTTTGCACAGCGACCCTAAACAAAAAATTAGGCTAAAAGTGGTTACCAATCTCCACTTGTTGTCTAGACGACAGTCCAGCTGAAGACAGATCTGTTGTGCACAAAACTTCTAGGTGGGTGGCTTTCAGCTGCACCTTTACATCTTTCAGTCTTTGGGTAAGCCAGCCCTGGAAGTTGGGCGAGCAGCTGATGAATTTGCGGTAGAAACCTGAGTAAGAAAAGTTTTTAGAATTAACAAAAGGAAAGAGCAGATTTGTTGGCACTCCTATAAGTTGCGAGAAACTTTTGCAGTAACTTCGAAAAAAGGGGAAGGCACTAGGCGAATAACTTTAAGGTATTTTCTTGCACTGATGAATTCACACATATTTAGCCACAATTCAATCATGATCCAGTCAAAGAATGAACCGAGACTAATTGAGTGCAAGTGACAAGCTGACTCTTGAGTCAAATCAGCGCCTGAATGATGCGATTATCGACTCCTACTATGAGATCTTCGTGAGGCGATCTGTGAAGAATTCTAGCCTTCCAAAGGCTATTTTTTAACAAATTAATACAACTGTCGATTTTTTTGTATGTTTGAAAAGCTAATGCTCTGCTTCGCAACACCCATATCTGTAACTGCCATTTGGCCGTCTCCTACTTACCCGTCCAATCACCTTTGATACCACACGTTAGCAATGGACCTGTCTGAGGCAGAGTTGCTAGAAATTCATCCATCTAAAAAGTAAAAACAAATACTAAAAAAGTAGATATGATGTTTTTTGCTTTATTGATTCACTTTTTATATACCATATGGTCAGGGCTTCTAAATGTACTTTTTAAAAAGATTTGTACTTTTTTTAAGGTCCACAATCTTTATCTTTTTCAATGTACTTTTTAAAAAGATTTGTACTTTTTTTTTCGGTCCCTGTAAAGAAAATTTTGGCACCAGAAATAGCGGAGAACGATGAGCTTTTCAACGAAGTGGTGGAAGTGAACCGGATGCTGCGACAAATTCCGGATGAAGTCTGGTATGCGGAATCGGCGGAGTACAAATGGCGGAAGATCTTCAAGGTGAGACAACAAATTTTCAAGTAGCGGATTGTAAACTACTTCTTTAGGGAAATGACTTTCTTCCGCATCTCTATCGTCTCGTCAGCACCATACTCTCCATCCAGCTGGCCAATGCGTTCGTCGAGCGCGTCTTCTCTTTGTGTAAAGCTCAGTAGACTGACACCAGGAATTCGCTGCAAGTGGAAACGGTGAAATCTCTTCTCCAGGTACGGATCAACTTCGATATTGAATGTGCTGGCGTCTACAAGCTGCTTATGGAGGATGGAGAACTGAGAAAGAAAGTTCAGGGAATGGATAAATGGAGAAGATGAATTTATTTGAGTTATTGTTTGATATGTTATAGTATGACAATAAAGCGTTTGAAAACGATTCTAGCTTGTTTCGGAAAATGTACTTTTTTAAGGCCCAAAATCTTTTTTTTTTTGCGCACTGTACTTTTTTTCAAAATTTTGAGTTCGCAGCCCTGATATCATATGGTCCATCCTTTTACTACTTTTTATGTTGGATGTAACTTTTTGATTAGGTGGTCTTTTGGAAAAATCTTTGTTGTTCGGAGAGAAAGCAGGGAGATACACACCACTTCTTACTTAGTTTTTTCAAAGACAAACTGATTGAAGAGACCCACCATTTAACAAACGAGAGAATCATCAAAGCATAAGAGACCACACGACACGAAAGCTATCAATTGATTTGCCAGAAACCTCACCCTTTAGTTTGATGCGGTTCAGCTGACAAAAGATTCTAATAAAGGTTCTTTAATTCCAACTTCTCTGGAACTCAACGGAACTCGACTGGTCGCAAATTGGCACTTCAAGCTTTTTGTACCGTTACCTGCATTGACAAATGGCTGTTGAATCCTCTTAATGCACGGTTGAAGAGAGCAATGAGCACGTTGCAGTTCCCTCCCTTCCTCAAATGAGGTGGCTGCTGGGATAGCGAAGAATGCTGAAGCAGAGGAGACATGACTGGAGAAGAACCACTGGCTGAGAACCGGGTTGCTTGACTGGTCCATGGCTTCTTGACTGACTTCATAGTGGAAGGAGAAAATGACGTCAAAGAATTCATTTGATGGAGACTGAATAATTTCTTACCGTGACTGGTCTTTGGTTTGCAATGAAGGCAAATTCTGTTCTAATGCACTTGATTGCAGGTTTATCACGGCGCTGGCGGATAAATTTCGTAAGGATGCGAAGGATCCTGAAGAGCGTTTGAAGAATTGGCAGGCATAACATGAATTCGAAGTCGCACAAACTTTATCATTAGCTGTTTAAGTAAAATGTTCAAGAGCCTCAGGCGTTAAATACCAGGCTAGTATTACCAGCCAAAAACTGCGTCATAATTTTTTTTTCTTCTTTTGCAGGACGCAATGTGTTTGGGAAAATGTTTTCGATCCATTGAAATAAAAGCTCCAAATCATTTACCACAAATGGTTTTGTTTGAGGCACTGCTTTGAATGGACTTATTTGCTTCTTTAGAGGCATCAACGAAGAGATGTACCTGAAAAAGAATTTTTAGTGCCTTCGTATTGGTGAATGGGAAAAAAATCGGGTCGTCGAAATCTCAGATGAGTGTTTTTGACATTTTTGGTTCTTATCTCGTCATTATTTCAACTAGCTGCTGATGTCGCTTTATACGCGAGGTAGCGAAAAAGACCAGTTAAAAACTTTTTTAAAAACTTCTTTGGTCCGACTTTGTCTGGCGTGATTTTGGCGACCCTATTTTTTCCCATAACCTCTCATGGACTGGTGGACATGAGAAAAATATCTTTGGGACTAGTAAATTAATTTAAATACACACCTTTCCAAAGGGATCATAAAACTTTGGGTCAGCTCCAGGAAATGTCTTCTCAGGATGGCGTTTTGGACAGAATCCGGTCTTTCGCCTACTTTCAATAGCTTTTTCAACAAAGACTTGTCATGACTCAGAAAGGGTTTGTATTGACTGTAAAAGCCCGTCTTACTGTCCAGCTTATTTCGGTCCGCCATTTTCCTAAAAGTTGGCTTATAGAAGCAATATTCACTGAGAGTCTTACTTGAGCATTCTCTCCACACTAGAAGGGGTGTGACCACCATCTGTGCCCAACGAAGGGATCTCACCCACCCGAAGAATGTGTGGCCAATGCTTGAATGCTTTAGAAAAGAAGGGATTTGTTGCGCCAATTATAATCTTCGGCCTAAAAAGGTTATTTGCGATCGTTTTGTATATTTGCTGGGCAAAAAATTTACGGAGCTGGTCTGGAAATAATGTCGTTGAAATCGGAATCATGTATGGTGAAAAATGGGCGGAAATCGTTAGCATAACGCAGTGGCCATATGAGGGAAACAAGCGATTGGACTAGCTGAGAGCATAATGCGGGGGTGGTGGCCATTGCAAGAAGTGGCTGAAAGGTGCATTGTAAATTGAAATTTTGAACATCCGATGTCAAGGTCATCTAGTGTCAAGATTTTCTAGAACTATCAATACGAAAAAACAGAACTACTGAAAATATACAACAGGTTGAAAAAGTTCTGGTTTTAATGCAACATACTCAAATACCGTAATTCAATAACCTTTAATAACCTCCCCGCAATTCAAAATCGTGACAGGAAATACGGTAAAGCAATACAGTCGAACCTCTCTATAACATAACTTTATATAACATAACCTTGCGAATTATTCGGTTGGCTTGAAAGAAATTAAAACAAAGTGTACCTCTATATAACATAAAACTTCTCGAAAATTCAAATTTGCTGTGTCTTAAAAAAATATACGTTTTGGCACCAAGACATATGCAAAAAATGCAAATTTAAGGTGTCTTATCATAAGACTCTTATGCAAAAGTTAAATAAAAAACACAAAAAACCCTATTTTTACACGTAAAAGGGCCAGTTGTTTGTTTTGAATAGTTTCTAGTTTTTAAATTTTTAACTTTACGAAAATCGGTTTACCGTATTTCCTCTAATAGCTCCCCCTGCTCCATTAACTCCCCCTGCTCTAATAACTCCCCCCCTTAGAAGGCATCCAAAAAATAACTCCCCCTGCTCTAATAACTCCCCCCCCCTGTTCTGTGCAAATGGTCTTTTTATACAAAAATTTTCAGTTTGTAAAAAAATTACTTAGTAATTATACCTTATTTCGTGGGTAAATCAGGT
>BBSZ01005896.1:0-19794 GCA_000981365.1 Subanguina moxae | reverse complement strand
TAAGCCCCCAAGCCCCCAAGTCCATAAGCCCACAAGCCCCTATATCCACAAGCCCACAAACCCCCAAGCCCACAAGTTCACACCCCCGTCGCTACCGCAAGGAGACAAAGGGGCGTTGAGAGTTAGGTATAATTGATTAGAGCCCTTTCTGCCAAGCAACTCTAATAGGAGCGAGTAATACAAACACCTGAAGAAATTAAAGGTTTTCAGCAAACAACACACCTCAACACTTCGACCACTGCATTCACGCTATCCAGCCTCGGCTGTTTGCGCCTGCACAACTCATGGATGGCGTTGATTTCTTCATTTATCTTCATTAACAAGTCATAGACGGTTCTTCTTTTTTGATAGGGTGTGTTGCGACCACTTTTGGCTGCTGCTTTGCCCTCTTCGTGGGTGATCCCTTGCAAATGACTCAATTTGCCTTTGACCACCTCAATGAGGGGAGTCATTCTAGCAATATCTTGGTGTCTCTTCTCCAAAGCTCTCACCTTGAGCTGATTGGTAGGCGTGTGTCGATCTGGAGTTGGCAAGTGTTTGAGAGCTGTCAGCTCCTCCTGTATACTATCCTCTTCCTCCACAAATTGCTCTAAGCAGTTGAGCTTCTGTCGGAGTATCTCTATTGGCTCTTTCAGCAGTCCATAGTGGTAATGAGGGAGCTGCTTCTCCTCTTCCTTCGACACACCATTTGTTGAGGTAGTAGAGCCGAGACTGACTGGAGTGCCATCTAAATTGAGAATGATCTCTGCCAATCGAGTTCTCAACAGCTCTTCGTTGGCAGCCGCTTGTGCTTTGGTCCAAGTCACGCTGGGATGAGTGCTGAGTCGTTCACTTACAGCCCAAATCGCTTGCTCTATCAATCTGGCTTCATTCGCTCGACTTTTCTGGGTCAAGGCTTGAGCGGAGTCCAAGTCCTGCTCCACCTGTCTGATCGTCCTCTTAAGGCTTGAGTATCGCTGGGAGTCTATGCAAGAAAAGGGCAGCCAAGCAGCTGGATTTTCACTCCTCGTTTTGTGCAACTCAATCGCCCCTTTCGATTTGGCTGTAGGAAGAGTGGAGTGGCCGTTGGTTTCCGGTCGAGCACAGCCTCTCTGGTATGGATGTTCAGGTGTGGGTGTGCTGACCGCCGGCCTAGGAGTGGACTGACCCTTTAATGGTGGTTTTCCATTGGTCATCATTGAGGAGAGGGATTTGGGCGGCACAGAGCTCAGGCTTTGGTTAAACATGGTATGGCTGTTACCAATCTGCGGGGGAATAAACACTCCTCTAGCCAGTCCCACCTCTGCCTCTCTGCCCAACCGCCACTCCTGAGTGATCTCAATCACTTTGGCGGAATGGCAGTAGCTGCTCGATTCGACTAGATAGGGAGGGGCACTGGGTGGACGCAGCTGAGCTCTATGGATTAGTGATGTAGTGGAATTGATTTGATAGGTGAATGCACCACCTTTGGCTACTGGTTTGGCACTTTGCCTTAGTCTGTTGCTCAATTCCTCAAATATCTTAGGGAAATCCACCAAACTCTCCACATACTTTTCTAGTGGCTGAGAAACCTTTTTGAGGCTTTCTCCTGCTCCTCCTCCAGAGTTTAGGTTGGCTGTTAGGAAGTGAATTGGGCCAGAGATCTGCACATTTATGGGTTGACCTCGGTAGGTCATTCTGTTAGGCAAGTCCAACGCCCTAGGTCCTTCTTTGTTTGGGTCAGACTCAGCCACTGGAGTGTTTGCAGCAGAGATGTCATGTATTGGCTCCACCCCGACCATAGAGTTGCAGTCCTTCAACACCTCAGCCACCTCCTCATTGGCTATTCTCTCGGAGATGGAGTTTGTAGAAGTCTCTCCAAGACTATGAAGTGACCTTTTGGGAAGTCTGGGAGTGCAAGGTACACTCATTGGCTCAAAACTACTGTTCAGTTGAGCACTTTCCCATTGACCTTCTGCAGAAAGAATGGAATGGTCTAGGTATTCTGCATCAAAGTATTTATGGATGGCAAACGACTCAGTCACACTCTCTTCTCGTGTCTTTGAGGGTGGGTGGAGAATGGTGCTACCAGTCTCCTCACTACCACCCTCTCCTTCGTACAGAGAAGCCCAAGGATCTGAGGTGGTGGAAGAGGCGGTTGCTTTCGGCGCCACCTTTCCTGGCGTCTTCGAACTCATTGAGGAGGATGTGTTGGAGAAGGTGGAGGCATAGTGAGGATAGTGGGAATAGGAAGGTCGCTCTGCTGTGTCATCATCCCTAATAAGGTGGACCTCCTCTCGCCATTCCTCTTCTTCCGATATGGAGCGTCCACTCTCAGTCTTGCGGAGTCGCTTAATTTTCCGGAATATGAAGTTTTCGGCAAGCCGACGCATTTCGCCAGCAGGATTAAGACGGGAATAAGAGCATAAGCATTGAAGAAATTGAGAATGAAGCCAGAATTCTGTTTCAATAAAAACTTAACTGAAAAAATTGAGAAAAATAGCGCATATCCACTAATTATAGTCGACTGTATTTACTCGAATAAGCGTAAGAAAATCTAGGTCAAGAAATAAGAAATAAAAACTAAGAAAACCTGGACAAGTGTGTTAGCCCAAGACCTGTTCAGAAATCGATGGCTTGGCCACCACAAATTTATCAGTTAATGAGTGACAGCCGCTGGGCAGTAAGTTCAGCAGTAGCAGCAGCAATCAACAGGCTATCATTGCATGACATATAGAAAGAAAAAAATAAAAGAGAGATGAGACAAATCAGTGGGCCAAAAAGACCAGCTATAAATGATGGCCTTACAAATCAGACGATGTATCTCGAGCCGAAAAAATTAGAGAAGGCAGACGTCTTAGGCGACAGTTGTGTTTGTTGTTAAAAATAAGCATTTATTCGGACTGCTGTTGTTTTTTATTTAATAAAAGTACAAGGAAAGATGTAAAAGCTAAACTATATAAGTTTTTTTTGAAAATATACCATTTTATTAACATGTTTAAGAAAAAATGGATGGAAGTGCTGTGCACTGACCACTCTACGCCTTACAACAGATTTATAACGATAAAAAGTGAACGCTCCCGGGTGGGCTTGAACCACCAACCTTTCGGTTAACAGCCGAACGCGCTAACCAATTGCGCCACGGAAGCACATATGCACCAGAGAAGTAATTTGCTATAGGGATCAAAGTATAAAATCGATACCCAATAGGACAGGGACTAAGTGCCCGCTTATTTGAGTAAATACGGTATTCTCATATTAGAGTATTACTTTTTATTCTTCTCCTACTCAAAAACTGAAAAAAGCGTTTGGGCCAGTCCGTGGATCGAACACGGGACCTCTCGCACCCTAAGCGAGAATCATACCACTAGACCAACTGGCCACTTGTCAAAGCATAATGACGGTAAAATTTATAAGTCAACTTCAGCTTTTAATCATGAGCAACAACATGCAGATGTGGCAACAAAATCGCCTGTTTTCCTCTTCGACAAGCACAACATGATCGGTGGGGCTGAGGCTGCTAGGCAGCTGAAGTCTTCAGAGTTTCTCCGACTGTCTAGCCGCCTCAGCCCCACTGATCTTGTTGTCCTTTCTCTAAGAGGAAAAGCATGCAATTTCGCTGATGTTAAGCGAAAGCTGAAATTTTTTGTGTATTCATGCATGAAAAAAAACAGTTGTGCAGCAAATAATACATAAAAGAATCAAATATGTATGGCCACAGCGGAGTGTCTCATATCAAACAGCTCTTCAGCCGGTTCACAGGCCAGAGTGGTCTGAACGCTATAGAAACTACTGCAAGACTGTAGCTTCTCTTCCATCATTATTGATCTCTTCTTCTCTTCTTGTTTGTAAGCCCTTTCCCGTTTCCACCGCTTGAGTAGTCCATAAAGGCGTGGTTTTAGGATATAACTTAATTTTGTTGAGAGTCAATTTTGCAAACAAGGTCCACTTACAGTATTAAGAGTGCAGAGCTTAGCAAAAAGCTGGCCAAAAAATGCCCATGCACAGTCACCCTAGTCTGATTGCACACTGCTGGTTTTTCGACGTTAGAGTCCTAAAATAAATTTTCCCCTGCCATATTTTGCCTTGGGTGACCAAGGTTATCAACCTTATAAATGGTGTTTTGAGTATTTAGACCGTATTTAGAATGGTATTTAGACCCTAGGTGCTAGGATAGACCAGACCCTAGGTGCTAGGATAGACCAGACCCTAGGTGCTGGGATAGACCAGACCCTAGGTGCTGGGATAGACCAGACCCTAGGGGCTAGGATAGACCAGACCCTAGGGGCTAGGATAGACCAATATCGATTTTAGAGTGTTAAAAATGCCTAGATTTAATTCCAAGCACAACCACCAAGCCTACCACTTGTAAAAAGTAAAAGCACTGTCGTTCATTGAGCACCAAAGTGACTGTGTCCTTGTTGGTGCCAGCCCTAAATGAAGTGCACGGCATCTGGCCTTGCCTCTTGGGTGGTCTTATCTCCATTGCGCCACCCTCCAGCGAATGGCTATTGATGGAGTCAATAATCAATGCTTTTAGGGATACTCTCTCGTACTCAAAGTCAAGTTGGATCACTGTTCGAGATTTGAATGAGGAAGAGCAGTCCAAAAGCTGTGAGTTGGTTGGGGACTGCATTGTGGTGAATATAACCACCTTAAATCTGGTATATAATGGAGAACCAGTCTACACAGCTCAACGTTTACATGATGAACAAGGAAAGGGATGTGAGAAAACCTGTGGTGGTTGAAAATGATCAGAAACAGAGTTGCGGCAACACTTAGTAGGCCGAGTAGGTTGACTAGCAGGCTTAGCACATCAACTTGTGCAGGCCCAACTAGTCTTTGAATAGAGAAGAATGTGGTGTTCATACATAGTGCTAGTAGCACATACTGCAAGGTATATTGAGGTATTTTCTTGATTCAGTGGCTATAGATATCATTTCTCGAAAGTTTTTCTATCGGATCCAAGCGGTTTACCGAGTCCAGGGGGTCTAGTGGGCACATCAGTACCAGGTGGTCCAAGGGGTCGATACATACGTATACCATGTTATACCTAGGTTTAGTGCTTCTCGCCTAATATACGCTGGCTTACCCTCAGCCTAAGGTTTGGGGTAGGACAGCATAGGTTAGCCAAGACTAGGCATATGCCATTTTATATCTAAGTCTATGGTGTCCTGGGGTTTACCTCGCTCCCTGAATTCAGACCTTAGAACCTTACCTTGACATATTTGCTCCCTTTGTTGGCAACATATTGCAGTCTTTGATGCGTCTCAGTGTTGACCTTATTCTGGCGACGTTCGTATCTCCGACTGCTCAACGATTTCATTTTAGACAACTCTCCAAGCAAATAAGTAAAAGAGACTGCTTTCTAGCTGTTACAAACTGCCTCTTCTTATTTATTGGCTGTGTTACTTGGCAAAACCTTTGACCAGCTGTGTGAATACAATAGCTTCTCCTTCTTTTCATTTTCAGTGGCTGGAGACTCGGCTACACAAACCACAATTCCAAACATTTACTTTTTTCTCTGCCAAGTCCAATTATTAGACAGCGGATTTTTATGGATTTCCACGTTTTTGATTTTTCAGGCAAGATGTCAAAAGCTCAGGCTATAACGCCCCTCCCCCCAATCCTGTGAGCTACTCGGTCATTAAAGAGACAAGAAACTTGCTTGTCACAGCACTTTCGAAATTCCCGCCGGACCACTAAAGGCTTAGGGTAGGTTTTCTCTTCGGGAAAAAGGCCTAAGCCTAAGGGAAAACCTACCCTAAGCCTTTAGTGGTCTGGCGGGAATTTAAATTTCGAAATTGCTGTGACAAGCGAATTTCCTGTTCCTTTAAAGATGGTTTCTGGGGGGAGTATAACCGAATATCTCTGATTTTTTCGGCAGGAGGGGGGAGTATAACCGAATAGCTCCGCTTATTTTTTGGGAGGAAGGGGGGTATAACCGAGTAGCGTCAACTTTTCTTTCGTCATTCTTCACCAAAGAGATAAATAAATGTGGAAAAAAACAAGACAATGAAATGCCTCAAGTCATCTATCAGCCTTGTTTTGCCTCTTCTTGGCCAGCTCCCCCTCAGAAGTAGGAGCAGGCTAAATATATGAAAGCATAAGGCAGGTTTTTTTCAAAACCTTCAAAGAATAAGAGGAATAGCCAGCTTGTAAGGCTTGATTCCAATAGCTTGTTAAATGTGATGATTGAAAGCAGCAGGGCTGTCTACAAGTCCAGCTGTTAGGCATTGCATAACCCAGCAGCAGCAGCAGCAGTCAGACACCTCCAGCTATTGCCTTAGAGCTGAGGCAAAGACAGCAGCATTGTGGGGCTTGAGATTTCGGCTGGATCCTAAAGTTGGTGCAATCAATCGATGGCTGGTTGGGGGGAGAAAAGGACAGCCGAGAGGCACTACACGATATGCTGTCTTGGGCTTCAAGCACACAGACTCATATACACTAAATTAGTAGTCTTCTTGGTTAATATTAACTAGGCAAAGGGCTGAAACTGCTCAAGCATACCTCCTCTTTTCAAGCCTATCAGTGTTGTTTTGTGCTGATCGTCCTAACAATTGTTTCAGGCTTTTAGAGGTAGATTTTTTTGAAGCCATTCTTGTTAGATCACTTGCTTGAGAATTTTGAAATTATTTTCAATGTTTTCAATCGTAAATTTGATTTTGTTGGATTATAATAACCTTCCAAACCAAAAAAAGTTTATACTCCCTACAAAAAACGTAATATAACCTAGGGTGGCTTCTGGGCTTGGGGACTTGTGGGTTTGGGAGCTTTGGGACTTGTGGGCTTGGGGACTTGGCCCCCCCCCCTAATTCAAAATCGTGTTTTTGGCCTACTTTTTGCAAACAAGTCTTAGGCAAGTTACCACCCAATTTATAGCTAAAACGATAAGCTACAATTTGAGTGGTAACTTGCTTGGGAGTTGTCTCCAAAAAGTAGGCCAAAAACACAATGCCAAAAACACGATTTTGAATTAGCGGGGTGTGGTTCTACAGTCAAACCTGGATAAGCCGACATCCCTAAATTCAAAAAAATGTGTTTGTGGCATTGTGTTTTTGACCTATGTTTTGTTGGTGTCTTCTGGGCATGTTATATACCAAAACGTAGCCTAGAATCTAAGCTAAATTTTGATATACAAGATGCCCAGAAGACACTAGCAGAGCATAGGTCAAAAACACAATGACACAAACACATTTTTTTGAATTTAGGGGTGTCGGCCTATCCAGGTTTAACTGTACTCTAGAGAGGATACGGTCATTTTCTTACTTTAGAGAGAAATCAGCAGCCATTTTTTTTTGCTTCATATTTTCCAATCGAAGAGTATTTGAAGAAACTATTTTCTGAACGAAACTTGTCAAAATAAAGCTACAAAAAGCATATTTCTCTTTTGGTATAAGAAGGAGAAGAAGAAGAACAACAACAACATCAAATTATGGATGCCAAACAACAGCAGCAGAGAGAAGGAAGCGAGGCAGATAACTCAGAGCAGGGCAGTCTACTGTCCCAACAAGACCAACCTCGGGTCATCCAGATCCACATTGACACCTCTGCATCAGAGGATGAAACTAGTGGGTCGAGCAAACGCCGAAGACTTCTGCAAGAGCGCATCTCCCCCATTTCGCCCTACTTCTGCACTCATGAACCCTTGGCCAGCTACCAGTCTGGTCAGTTTATAATATGGCTTGGACATATTTCCCAGTGACGCCACATTTATGCTCCGAGACTTGCACCCCAAAAATTTTTATACCAGCTAGAGAGTGGCTAAACCACTTGCAGGATAGGTATAAAATGTGGAGGGTGGGTATAGGAGGTATAGGAGGACGGTAGGTTGTTATGTGCCGTCTCGTATAAGATATAATATAAGAAACGGTGTTATGCGCGTTAAAAGTGGCATGCATGGCTGAGCTGTTTGGATATCAACTTTTTCGTTACAACAATTCGCAAGTTCGAATCCGCTACCTCGTTTTCAGGACTATACGAGACTGAGATGTCCATCACCTAAAAATTTCATGGCCATGTCATCTGTAGACCTCTTCAAGAGGTTTTGACAACATGGGAGGTTCATCTTAGCGGGATGTTCTCTCCGGATTCCTAGTAGCTCTGCGAACGGTTTCTCCAGTCCATAGAAATGCATGCATTAATTCAAAAATTTTAAGAGGGGAGGTGTTATATGCCGTCTCGTATAGCATCTCATATAACAAACGGTTTTATATGCGAATCTTCACGGCTTGCGTCGCTCTGGCGAGCACGACCAGCATCCATACTGACTTCTTGGCCTACTTGGTGGTTTACCTACTCTCCAATCGGTTTAGCTACTATCTAGTTAAGCATAGTGTCGGAGCGCGTAACCATAATTCCACTTTGCAGACCATGAGACCATCTTGTCAGGGAATCCAGGCTCTGGCACCCTGCAGGAGACTCATCTCTTGAGGAATGAAGGCATCCAAGATGTTTACTACACCGAAGAGCACTGGTCATCCACCATCAAATCATTTGTGACCAATGCTCCGCCCAAGTTCAAGCAAGTATGCTCGCAAACTACTAAAAGTCGGAATTGGTGACCATATGTTCTTAATTTACAGGTCATCAAAGCCTACAGAGTGCAGTCCACTGACAAACTCACACTGGTTGTGGAAGTGCTAAGGTGAAAATAGGTTATTTAGGTTCAAACAAGTTATAGTCACGCCTAAGCATCTTCTAGCTCATAAATTTCCATATTGTCCCTTGGGATACCAAAGTAGACAACCGTGTAAATGGTATCTTCACACCCCAGGAATCTTCACACCCTGGCCTAGCCTAACCTTAAGGCTATAACTTATATGCCTGGGATCTGAAAAAACCATTTACAAGGTTGCTGGACAGTTTTACTTTTGCAGTCAACCACCAGCCGTTTTTCAATGGTTCTGCAACGACCGTCAAATATCTGAGGAGGCAGGCGAAGACAACCAGTTCACCATTCGGCACGGCAGCAATGTGTCCACCCTGACTGTTGAAGGCCCTCAACAAGGGGTGTATAGTTGCTTGGCGCAGAACCCGGCTGGTATTTCCAAGAGCTATGGCTACATCACTATAGATGGTGAGTTGACTGATTGCGGGATCAAATCCACTTCTTCAACTTTTCAGACTCCAAAGACTACAAAAACAGCTTGTTGGAAGAAGCAGACAGTGTGACCACAGTGGTGGAGAGTAGCACACGTAAAAGAGCTCACAAACGGCCACCCAAATTCCTGAGCCAGATCCCTCACTTCGTACTGTCCTCCACAGACGAAGCAGTCATTGACGTGGAGGTGGACAGCTCGACTCTGCCGGTCAAGTAGGTTTTGGCCTATTTGTTGGCTTATCCAAATTTTTACAGCTCCATAGCCTTTTTTTTCGGCGCTACTCAAGTATAACCGTACAAATCCCTCGTCGCCCCCGAGCCTCTCACTCCTGAGACGTGTAGCCCCCGAGCCCGTCGCTCCCGAGCCCTGTAGCCCCCGAGCCCGTCAACCCCGACCGCCGTCGCCCCCGAGCCCTTCGCCCACGAGCCCCGTCAAATTTGGGGATATATGGGAGGTATACTTAGTAGCGCCAGATTTCTTCCGATTCTACTCTATGAATAAAAGGAAGAAACAATGGGGAGTTGACTTAATTCACAGGTTCATATGGTTCGTCGACGGCAAACAAGTACAGGAGAGTGGTGACTCAGAGTCCGGCGGTGTCACCTTCTACTCCCCTAAACCAACTAGGTGTGTGGCTCAGTTCCGAGCCCCTGTGCTCTCTGGCCAGTTCACTGTGGTCGCTCAGAACCAGTTTGGAGCAGCCAAGAGCACTGGTTTTATTGAGGTGCAAAATGGTAAGCTGGCGAAGAGAATTTTATTGTATATGGTTGATCTATAGTATAGAAGTTGTAGACCCTACTTGTGAGACCCATTTGAATTTGCTGCAAGCGCATGTAGACCAAACCAGTGCCCTCAGCTCTGGGCTGCCCCCGTCTGTAGCTCAGAAACGAGCTGGCTCAATCACCAAGACCACAGTGCACACCACCACCTTAGTGCACCGTTCCTCCAGTGTGCCTAGAACCGACTCTGCAGAAGAGAATCCAAAAGGTTGACAATAAACAACCTTTCTATCTTACGTAAACACACCTTCCGCAAATTCACAAATCCACTTTTTGAGCTGAGCTTTTGACATCTTGCCTAAAAAATCAAAAATATGCAAACCCATAAAAATCCACTTTTTTAGCGGTTCCCAACGCCATGCCAAGAAAATCTGCAATTTCACGTTGAGTTTTTCCTTGGTGATGCGCACGAATAACAGATTCTCTTAGATTTCGATTACTTTTCATTATAACCCTAAAAAAAGATATACAGTCGCCTCTCGATATAACGAACCCCTAAATTCAAAAAAATGTGTTTGGGAAATTGTGTTTTTGACCTATGCTCTGCTAGTGTCTTCTGGGCATTTTGTATATCAAAATTTAGCTTAGATTCTAGGCTGCGTTTTGGTATATAACATGCCCAGAAGACACTGTTATATGCCGTCTCGTATAACATCTGATATAACAAACGGTGTTATGCGCCTTAAAAGTGTGCATGGCTGAGTGGTTTGGCTATCAACTTTTTCGTTACAACAATTCGCAAGTTCGAATCCGCTCCCCCGTTTTCAGAACTATACGAGATTGAGATGTCCATCACCTAAAAATTATTATTTCATGGCCATGTCATCTGAAGACCTCTTCAAGAGGTTTTGACAACATGGGAGGTTCATCTTAGCGTGATGTTCTCTCCGGATTCCTAGTAGCTCTGCGAACGGTTTCTCCAGTCCATAGTAATGCATGCATTAATTCAAAAATTCTAAGAGGGGGAGGTGTTATATGCCGTCTCGTATAGCATCTCATATAACAAACGGTGTTATATGCGTTAAAAGTAGCATGCATGGCTCAGTGGTTTGGCTATCCACTTTTTCGTTACAACAGACACTAGCAGAGCATATGTCAAAAAAACAATGCCACAAACACATTTTTTTGAATTTAGGGGTGTCGGCTTATCCAGGTTTGACTGTACAAACGATGTCAATACGAGAAAAACGAAAAAAAAAAGCGAAAATTGAAATGTTCACATAATTGTGACGCACCCTGTACACATCTATGTCAATCAAATACATCACTCAAATTGAACAACAGAGATCTCCCAAATAGAATAGACAATGATCAATAATATACAAAACGTCTTTTTGACAACATTTTCATGGCGAAAAGCGTAATAAAAGGGGTTGAACTGATAAAATCACCACTTTTTGGATTAAGCCAAGTCTTTTCTCAACTTTTTTCAATATTTGCAGAGACAATAGCCGGTTTGCTGCGCAAGTCGGAGACCCCCGAACGTCTAAGTTGTGCTAGAGCAAGGAGCAGTCAAGAGACAAGAGCACCAGTGTTCCTCAACCAACTTCCAGAAGAAGTCGTGCTGCATCCCGACCAAAAACTGGTTCTCACGGCTGAAGTATCTGCCCTGCCACTTGCACACTTCACTTGGCACTTAGATGGTCAGAACATTGAGCGATTGGATAACTACAGACTGCTTAATGCGGAGAACAAATCTAGTCAGTTTGTTTTTTCAGTATTTTTTGAGGATCCAGCCACAAACCTTCTTCGATCGCCTGCAGAATTGCACCCTTGTCCTTGACAGTTCCATGAAAATTTTGCCTCACCTGGTAAATGAAATTTAACTTTTTTCAGCGCTTGTGGTCAACCCACCAGTCAGCCAGGGCTTGTACAGCATCACAGCCAGCAACCAGTTCGGCCAAGCCTCTGGCCAGACCATTGTACATCATGGATGTAGCGAAAAAGCGATTGAAGAGAGCAAACTCGCTGACTCTGACTTCTTGAAGAACATCACCAAAGTGGTTAGGACAAGCATAGAAAACGAAGAAATTGTGGAGGAGGACAGTGAGGTGGAAGAGGAAGAAGACAACTCACAGGTTTTCATTAAGACCTACACCGACTCTCTGGTACCAGAACCAGTGGCTGTGGAGCAAGAGGGCATGGAAGGATACGCTAGAATGCCACATACTTTGGTGGGTCTCTTAGCCGGTAGAGCCTAGTTATACTCTAGTAGCGCCCGAATAAACTACTGGAAAGGGTTTGAGGGCTGTATTCGGAGGGGAAGGGAGAAAGAAGGGCCCACTCAGTAGGAAAAGAGAAGATCTTGAACATAGTATCCCTTGCAAGGACCTATCGCATAAAGAAGCTCTGGTATGCACGCTATTTTCATGCACCCACAGCTTCTTCTCCCCTCATTTATGTCTCAGGTATACTTGTGTGTGCGCATCTCAACTCCAAGCACAGCAGCCTCTACAAGGGAACAAAGGCAGCTTGAGAGTTAGAGATGCTCGCACACACTAGTCTGTGAGATAAATCTAAGCAATATCAGAGAATGCATCTAGAGGCCCTTTTTGCTCTGGTTCAGTAAGGTAAATATGAGTATGGTATAGCTAGCTATGAGGTGCATGTGCTTGTCGAATTGCTGGGTTTGAGAAGGAACAGCAATGGTTAGAGAAGGCTTTTCTCTTTTGGAAATATTTTGTTGATATTATAATTATTCGCTTTTTTTTTTTTATTCTTTATTTATTTATTTAATTGCGGGGCGTTATTTTGTCACGTACCGGTTCACTGACTGCATCTATTCTTAGTCTTTTTGCAGGTTATTGTCTGTAAAATAAAAAAAGTGGACTCAAAAAACCTTTTTGTTGATTCCCCAATACACAATACTTTAAAGACATTTGGCGATGTTTTGTCCCGGCGATGTTTCGGCGCGGCGTTATTTTGTCACGTACCGGTTCTTGAAGTAGACGGTGAATATGCTCCAGAATGATCATTTAAAGATTGTTTCGCTGAGTAAAATGTCCTTTATCCAATAAAGTTTTTGATTCAATAAAAACTTATATACCAACCCAATAAACACTTTCAGGGGGGGTATATCCTAGTAGCATCCAAAAACAGATTTCTGTGACCTATTGCAAGTTCTTCTCTAAGAGAATGAATTTAGCCATTTTTTTTAATCTATTAAACCTTTTTTAGATTCCAGTGATCACCAGTGCTCCTCAGCGCCAAATCTTCGTACCAGGAGGTCTTCCCCTAATTCTAGAGCTTCAGGTGAGCTCTCCCTCTCTCTGCTCCATTCGTTGGTACCATCGGAACTTTGAATTGCGTCCCTCTACGCACATCAGCCTTGAAAGTGGTGGGTTGTCCAATCACCTGCGTTTGGTGCACCACCAGCCAGCTGAAGGGCTGTACAAGGCAGTGGTCACCAATGAGTATGGTATAGCTAGCTATGAGGTGCATGTGCTTGTCGAATTCCCTGATGGCAAAAAAGGCTCTCATGAGGACGAAACACCTGCCTTCCTCCGCCCTAAAGAGTCCCACAGTCAACAACCCTCGTTTAAGATGGAGAAAAGGGGCTCTATTGCTACCAAACAAGACTTTCCTAAACCTCCTAAAATGGTCAAGGAGTTGCCGTCGGTCTGCAGGGTTAAGCAAGGTAATTTTTGACCAAGATAATATACAGATATACATGTTTTTCAATATCTAGGACATCCACTTGTGCTAGAGGTACAGGCAGAATCCATTCCCGAAGCCAACTTCCAGTGGCGTCAAAACAACTTTGAGATCAGGTCCTCCACTAAAGGAGTACACATTGAACGTGTTCAAGAGAACATCTCCAAAGCCACCTTTGCAGAGGCAGTGGAGGGCAGGTATGAGGTGGTGGCCAGTAATTCTCTAGGCAAGTGCTCCACCTCCACCAAGGTGGTCATTGACTATGAGCAGGAAGACAGCCAACCAAACCAGAATGCTTCTCGATTTGTGGAGCAACTGGAGCAAATACTGGCCGCTGGAGTGGTGGAAGGAGAGCCACTGGTGGTGGACATCAGAATTCAACAGGAAAACACGCCCGGTAGTCGTTTGGACTGACAAGAAAACTTTGCATTAGTTGATTACTGTATTCTCTCTATAGTCAAATCTGGATAAGTCGACACCCCTAAATTCAAAAAATGTGTTTGTAGCATTGTGTTTTTGACCTATGCTCTGCTAGTGTCTTCTGGGCACCTTGCATATCAAAATTTAGCTTAGATTCTAGGCTACGTTTTGGTATATAACATGCCCACAAGACACCAGCAAAACATAAGTCGAAAACACAATGCCACAAACACATTTTTTGAATTTAGGTATGTCAGCCTATCCAGGTTTGACTGTAGAACCACACCCCCCTAATTCAAAATCGTGTTTTTGGCCTACTTTTTGCAAACAAGTCTTAGGCACGTTACCACCCAATTTATAGCTAAAATAATAAGCTACAATTTGAGTGGTAACTTGCTTGGGAGTTGTCTCCAAAAAGTAGGCCAAAAACACAATGCCAAAAACACGATTTTGAATTAGCGGGGTGTGGTTTTATTAGAGAGAATACGGTAATTTGTTTGTAGGCTGCATGTTTCAATGGTTCTTGGACAACAAAATGCTGCCTCCAGAATACATCCAATCGTCTGAGCATGGCACTTGCCTGCGAATACCCTCAGTTACTAAAAAGGTGGTCTTTTTTTTTGTTTTAATAAACAAAGATTTTCATTTATTGTATTGTAGATGAATGGTCAAGTGCTGATGGTGGCTGCTACCAACTGTTATGGAGCTGCTAGGTCTGCTGTGGCACTAGTGGTACTGCAAAGAGGTCAGTGCTTTGTTAGTGTAAATTATGACCACATTTAAGTACTTCTTGGCTCTCCGTTTAATCTATTCTGTTTGCAGAAGACAAAGAAGAAGAGTTTAAAGTTGGCTTCACAAAAGACGAGCTTGGAGAAGGCATGACAAAAGCAGATTCGCTATCATCAGTCAAGGAAGACTTCACTGAAACGACGAACATAATGAAACCAGAAGGTACTACCTCGGCCATTTCTATAATGCTAACCAATCCTATTCCAGAGTCCTATTCCCTGTTGGTCAAAGTGGCGGAGTCTCTGGCGCAGACACTGGTCGCCAAAATATTTGTCAAAGCCTTTGAAGAGGCTGCTCAACGGTTGCGTAAAGATGGAGGGGAGGAGCAGACAGGTGAATATGACTCCACAGCAACTGCCCTGGACAGAAGTAGTGAGGAAGATGAGGAAGACCTGGTCATCTCCACCACAGCAGACAACTTGGCTCCAGTGTTCGATGTGAATGGAGAGAGTTTCTCGGTCAACAAAGGCCAACCAGTCAGCATCCATGCCAAATACAGAGGAGCTACCTGTCACTCTATTCAATGGCTACACAACGGAAAGACGTTGAGCGCAAATGAGTTAGTCTCTTAGTTGTACTTCTTGTGAAGGTGTAGAAACATGTAAAAACTTTTCCTAGACTGCAACAAGCGCACACTCACGGCCATATCAAAGTGGTGCTCCCTTCAGTCGATCAAGGACAAGCCGGACAGTATGAGTGCAGAGCGGAAAACCAGCATGGGTGTGCTTTATACACTTGCTACATCAGCCTTAAAGGTAGGCTAGACTCTACTACATTATAACCTACCCCAAAATTTATACTCAAGCCTCCTTCGCCCACTAGGCTCACCTTGTTACCCCTTAGACAGCGTATACCCTTGGTCTCAGCCAACCTACCCTGGCCTAGCCTAAGGCTTAGTTGTATGCCCAGATGTAGTTTCCTGGGTCTAAAAATACCAATTACAAGTTTGTCTACCTGGATCGCTAAAGGATGGGTATATGATACAGTAGTAACGATTCTCTTTTCTAGATGGTCCTGTATCTCTGATCACTCAATCCGAGCATCAAGACACAGAAGAGATTGTGGACACCAAAATATTTATCAACAAAAAGGAGGATATTGGTGAGCGCTCCGTGATACTTCAAATGTTTGACTTGACTGAGTGCTCAATCACCGTCCGACAACTCAGTCTAAAGGATGGCAAGAAGGTCTTACAAGGAGATCAAAAGCTTACACGAACTGCAGCTGAGAACATCCAAGCCAGCCAGGATGCTAGTGCCACACAACCATTGCAAATAGAGCTCCCAACCAAGACAAAAGGGTTAGGAGAGCCTAAGAAAGGGTTTGATGTGTCCGCTATAGGTGTGACAGACCATCAGGATCAGGACCTTTCATCGAGCAGCACAGAGACAAGCAGCCAACCTCCAGTGTTCCGACATCCACTCAAAGATACCTGCTTTAGAGTAGGTCAGACTGGGCATTTGAAGTGCTCGTTGACGGGCAACCCCTCACCAAAAATTAGTTGGTTTGTGGACGGAGATCCTGTCTTGGAGAACAAGTAGGCTTTTTCAACTCAAAATTTTTGTTCTATCCTATTCTCATCATATATTTGTTTCTTGCTCTCTGCGGCGATAGCATCCAACAACTCTTCATATGGATCCTTTTCCTTGACTTTCACGGGCCCGATAAGGGATAAGTACTGGTATTTTTGACCCCACTTCCTTTGGATCCGCAGGAATTTTTAGACCCGTTAGGACCACCACTACGCCTAGGTGAAACAGGCTATACGCTCGGTCTCGACTAACCTACGCTGGCCTAGCCTAAAGCTTTAGCCTTGTCACCATTTCTCATTTCTTATTTTCCTTGTCACCATTTCTCTCCAATTTCTTAAATACTTAAATATTTAGCCTAATGAAGATTTACAAGTGCAAAAGTGTTTCAGAGACTACGAAGTGGTCTACGAGGATGGCATTAGCCTTCTCCATTTTCGCCAGGTCATTCAGGAGGACGAAGGAGAGTATGTGTGTGAAGCATACAACTCTGTTGGCAAAGCATCTACAAAGTGTTTCCTCAAAGTTCTCTTAGGCATGCCTGTTCAAAATCAATAATTTTTTTTATTAAATCATTAGGGAGGGGGGTAATCCTAGTAGGTCTGAGGATTGGGGGGGGATATATCCTAGTAGTCATCCTGGGTGGAGGGAGGTATAACCGAGTGGTCTGAGGATTGGGAGAGGGGTATATCCTAGTAGCGTCCCTTTTTTTCAACCTCCTAGGATGTGCTAGACGTGGAACAGAGTTTCTTTGAAGAAAAATGCGAAATCAATTCCTAAATGATTACTCAAAATTTAAGAACCTTCGTCTTCTCTCGAGCAACAGCAAAAACCTGTAGTAAGTGTTGACTCCTCTGAGCAATCGACCATTCCACCACCATCTACGGTACCTTTTCTTTCATTTGCACACCTTTAAACAAATATTTAATTTAAGGAACTGACCGAGAACGCAGAAGACTGGGTGTTTGTCGAAGACACAACCAGCCAACAAACACCAACCAATACTCATCTGGTGGTCAATGCTTTCCGGGAGCCCGAGCAACAGCTGCTCGTCCACTGCAAATCATCTGCTGCAGAAGCAGAGACTGTAGTAGAGGGAGCTGTGTCCTTAATTTCTCCTAGCTCTATACCCAAAGAACTAGAAAAAGAAGACAGTGAGAGAGGTGCCCACCAACCACCTGAAGTAGAGACTCCACCCGACTTTGAGTTGATTCAATCGCCAGAAAACATTGAAGAAGTAGGAGAAGACGGGTTTGCGGACCTAAACCCCTCAACCACTGCTTCAGAAGTAGAGGTGGATCTTTTGTTCTCTGGTCTGCAGTCAAGCCAAGGTGTGGAAGTGGTGCTCACTCCCCTCAACCTGTTGCCAATAGCTTTGGAAGACAGCTTCTCTTTTGCTCAAATAATTCTGAGGAGATGTTCCACAGGTTTTAAAAGAGTGGAAGCCGATCAAATCCAGCCAGCTGACTCTTCTACTGAACCTTTTGAGCAAATACAACTGGAAGATGTGGTTGACTACAGCGAATCAGACTCGCAACTCCCCTTCCAAAAGGTCGACCAATTTGTGGAGCTTCTGGTGGAAGAGCTGATAACCACCGCTCTAGGCTCTCATCTCGAAGGTGACACACCTTCAGGCATTATCAAGGCTACAACCCTGGAAGTCAGTTCCGACGACTTCGAGAGCAGCAGTAACATCACAACAGATGTGGAATTTCTAGACTTTCCCGACGATATACCTGTTCAGAGAGCGGATAAAAGGGAAACCAAAGCTGAATTGAGGTTCAAAAAGCCAACTGAAGAGGGAGGTATAGAAGTGGTGGCCATAGATAGCAGAACTATAGGTATTGGAGAGCTGATTGCAGAGGGTGGCACTCCAGCCTACAATGAGCAGATCAGTCAGTTGGTGGTGCTCAACAAGGCCCAACAGCTTGAGAAGACTGAAGCTGTGCTAATGGAACCTGTTCAAGAGGATGGTCAGTTGGTTTCACTCATTTATAACGTGGTGCAACAAAAACCATGGGCCTTTCAGCCTCAATCAGTATTTGACTAAATATTGACTGATCCGGCCCTTGGCCGATAATTCGGCGCTTAGACCCAATCTCTTGGGGAACCTTGGGATTGTTTGGCCCTGTCCTAGAATGGGTACCAATTTTTCAGCTTGGTCAAACAGGGTATTCGCTGGCTCTCAGCTAACCTACCCTGGCCTAGCCTAAGGCTTAGTTGTATAGGTTTAGGCTCACCTAGTTGACGCTTAGACAGGGCATACCGTGGGTCTCGACTAACCTACACTTTCCTGTCCTGAGCCTAAGGCTTAGTTGTATAAGCTTAGGCTCACTTTGTTGCTCCTCATACAGGGTATTCGCTGGCTCTAGGCTAACCTACACTGGGGTAGCCTAAGCCTGAGGCTTAGTTGTATGCCCAAGTGTCTTGGGATGTAAAGCTTCATAAATTTCATACACTTAACCATATTCTGATTTAGTGACTGAGCAAAGCGTGTCCTCGGAGTCCAATGTCTATGCTCCACCCGTATTTATTAGCAGCCTAGAAAACGCAGACCTAGTAGTGGGACAAAAGTCGGTATTGAAGTGCATCTTCAAAGGCTTTCCCCTCCCACAGGCCAGCTGGTGTCTTGACAACTGTCTGATTGAACAAAATGAGTAAGAAAAAAGAAATTGAGATGTATTTGATTACTAATAATGCTTCAGGAACATAAGCCAGCGATGCGAAGATGGCGTAGCATTATTGCTAGTCAATAATGTGCCTTCACACTGGGCTGGCCAACCACATCTCGTCTGTCAAATCCAAAATGTAGCTGGGAGTGCTCAAAGTGGTTGTGATCTAGTAGTTAGAGGTGAGCTTAGGCTTAGAGAAGTCAACAAATTGCTAGAATGAAATAGCTAGCTCAGGGCTGTCCACAAGTCGATAAAGAAATAGAGCTTTTTACCCAAAAATAACGGACATATATATAACTTTGACTCTACTCGGTTAAAACCCTCCGAAAATCGGAGCTAATTGGCAATATATTAGGGTTGGGAACTTGGCCCAATTTTGAAATTGAGCCAAATTTGGCGCCAATATTGGGACAATATTGGCAATCTTGGCCAAAATTGAGCCAATATTGATTTTTTCGTGAATTTATTAGTAACACCGAGCCAACAAGTTAATCATTTCCTTTGATATTATTATTTTTCTTCAGGAAATTCAGAAATTCAATAACTTCTGGGCCATTATCTTGAATATTATAACGATAATAATAATATCACTAAATATTTCCAAAAGAGAAAAGCATTCTCTAACCATTGCGCTTTCTTCTCAAACCCAGCACTTTGAACTTGTTCAATTTGTATATATACTTCATATTCCTGTCTACATTGCTGTCATCTTTTTGGTAGCAGGTTTTTTGTTTCGTCCTGATGCCGGCAACGGGGCCGAGTACCTGGTGCCGGCATCAGGGTTGGGGGCCGGGGTTTTGGGTAGGACTAGAGTTTTGGGTAGGGCAAGAGTTTTGGGTAGGGCAAGAGTTTTGGGTAGGGCAAGAGTTTTGGGTAGGGACCTAGGGAT
>BBSZ01005804.1:424-10625 GCA_000981365.1 Subanguina moxae | reverse complement strand
GACGTTTTTTATTAGTGGGCCAACCAAACAAAGCCAAAGGGGCCGTTATATCGGGGGGGGGGGGCCGTTATATCGGGGGGCCGTTATATCGAGAGTTTACTGTATGTGTATTCAAACCCAGGACAAGAATAGGTGGACCCGGGGCTAGTTTGGTTTTTGCCGTCGCCATCAGACCCTTCAGATTAACTTTAAAAAACAACTTGTTTCGCTCCACGGGAACATCTGAAATACAGTGCTTATAGAGCTCGTAGACTTCTACAAGGCAAAGCTATTTACTGAAAGCAAAAAAAATGCTAAAATAGACGAATATTTGCGTCCTTTAAAAAAGGGATACGAACTCTTCAAAAATGGGTGCCAAGCATCCCAAAGGATGTAAGTTGAAAGCCCTGGCTATCAGGGGCCGACAGTCAAACATGGCTGTGGAAGTCTTATGGTGTGGGGATGCTTCTCCAGCCTAGGAGTTAGACCAATATTAAGCAAAATAGATATCCGACTCGTTATTAAATGTTCTTTGATCGAGTCTGTTCTTAAAATGTTTTTTGATCTGAAAACCTTATCGAGTTTCAAATTTAGTAATCTTTGTACAGCCGTCAACTTTCGTTTTACCAGGCGCATTTTTACTAACTGCAAATTTGCCAAATACAAATTCTTAGTAAAATTGCAATATACAAATTTTGCACTTTGCACTTGTCACTTTGTAACTTTAATATCATATGATTATTTTCAATTTTCAAGAATAACAGGCATCTAAGAATGTTAAGCTCAAAAAAATTAGCCTAGGATCATGTAAGAAAGACCACAAGAAGTGGATGAGCATGAGAGAAAAAAAAAAAGTAAGAAATCAAAATCACCAAATGCAAAGTGCACAAGGGTTGGGGTAGAAGCAGAAAAAAATGCAAATTTTGCACTTTGCATGCAAATTTGCAAATTATTAGTAAAACTGAAAACTACTTTGAACTTTTCACTTTGCAATGCAAAATTTGCACTTTGCAGTTAGTAAAACTGAAAATTTGCAACTTTGCATGCAAAGTGCAAATTTTCGATTAGTAAAATTGGTCCCAGTGATCATTACGATTTTTGAAGTACTGTTTGTCTTACCACAGGAAGTGCAATATTAATCTTTCTTAACTCTGGTTTCCTTTTTCAATCATTTTTTTACGGAGTCATTGTCGTCATTATGCTCGTTTCTACCTTCCTAAAGTGGATTTTATTTAGAAGTTTCTCGTTTTCTCTGAAGAAGTGACGATTTGTTGGCAAATGCTGTCGAAGAGAGTTTTTGCATATGTGTTGCAGGGATCCTGGAAGGTAGCTTGCATTTCAGAACTTAATTCTACGACATTTTCAAATGTCTATTTTAGATTTCTCAAATTGCCGCATTCAATTCTTCTTCGTGCCTCAGAGCCTCGGGAGCTGAAGTGACAAAGATTCTCGAAGATAAGATCCTGGGACAGGAGACGAAAATCAACTTGGAAGAAACTGGCAAAGTACTAATTATTATTTTTTTACTCGGCCTTTTGTCATTACCTTTTAATTTTCCGGTGCTCTCTGTTGGTGATGGTATCGCTCGAGTCTATGGACTTAAGAACATCCAAGCTGAAGAAATGGTTGAATTTGATTCTGGGATCAAGGTTAGTAGATAAACTTGGGAGTTTGACTGTCTTGACTCTGTTTTTAGGGTATGGCACTTAATTTGGAGCCTGACAACGTTGGGGTGGTAGTCTTTGGCAATGACAAGATAATTCGTGAAGGGGACATTGTCAAGCGAACTGGAGCAATAGTAGACGTTCCCGTCGGCGAATCTCTTCTTGGTCGTGTTGTCGACGCTCTGGGCAATCCGATCGATGGACGTGGACCCTTAGTAAATACTGTTCGTTCTCGTGTTGAAGTCAAAGCTCCGGGTATTATCCCTCGAATTGGTAGGTCTCAATGTTTAAGGTAAACGGCTTTCAATTACAGCTTTTTAGGTGTGCGTGAGCCTATGCTTACTGGTGTGAAAGCAGTAGATTCATTGGTTCCAATTGGTCGTGGTCAGCGCGAACTGATTATTGGTGACCGCCAGACTGGGTATTATTTCCGAATTTGGAGTTAATTCTTTTGATCTCAATTTTTTTAGAAAGACAGCTATCGCCACTGACTGTATAATCAATCAAAAACAGTTTAATGACGCCGCCGAAGAGAAGAAAAAGCTCTACTGCATCTATGGTGTGTCGTTTTTAATCTCAAATTGCTTTAAAACTCAATAACCTTTAAAATTTTTAGTTGCTGTCGGACAGAAGCGTTCCACTGTTGCTCAGATTCTTAAGCGCTTGACGGATGCCGGCGCCATGAAGTACACGATCATTGTTAGTGCTACGGCATCTGATGCGGCACCTTTGCAGTTTTTGGCGCCCTATTCAGGTTGCGCTATGGGTGAATTCTTCCGCGATAATGGAAAACATGCACTGATCATCTTTGACGATTTGTCCAAGCAAGCTGTAGCGTATCGACAGATGTCGCTCCTTCTTCGCCGTCCTCCTGGTCGCGAAGCTTATCCTGGTGACGTCTTTTATCTCCATTCGCGCCTTCTCGAACGTGCTGCCAAGGTGCTTTCAAGGTTAAGCATAAATTGTCATGCAGTTGTTTTTTCAGATGGATGAATCTCGTGGCGGTGGATCTCTTACTGCTTTGCCAATTATTGAAACGCAAGCCGGAGACGTCTCTGCCTACATTCCAACGAACGTAATTTCTATTACCGACGGGCAAATCTTCCTTGAAACTGAGCTGGTAAATCTTTCCATTTTTGGCTGTTTTTATTACGTAAAAATTTTTTTCAGTTTTACAAGGGCGTGCGTCCCGCCATCAATGTTGGTCTTTCTGTTTCTCGTGTCGGTTCTGCTGCTCAGACAAAATCGATGAAACAGGTGTTTTACTAAATGTTAGGCTTGCTTTAATAGTGCTCTTTTAGGTTGCTGGTTCTATGAAGCTTGAGTTGGCTCAGTATCGTGAGGTTGCTGCATTTGCTCAGTTTGGATCGGACTTGGATGCTTCTACTCAACAGCTTCTTAATCGTGGCGTTCGTCTTACGGAACTGCTAAAGCAGGGACAGTACGTGCCTATGGCTATCGAAGAGCAAGTGGCTGTGATTTATGCTGGCGTGAAGGGTCATCTAGATAAGTTGGATCCGTCAAAGATCACCAAGTTTGAGAAAGAATTTCTGGTTTCGTTTTAGACAGCTCCTTTTCTGAGCGTACTTGCCTCTTTTTCAGGTTCATATTCGTGCCAGCGCTCAGGACTTGCTGAGAGTCATTCGCGAAGAAGGCCAGCTCTCGCCGGAGACTGATGAGAAGTTGAAGGCTCTGGTTGTTAAATTTCTGAGCAGCTTCAAGCCTTAAGCCATCTCTGTAGTAAATCACTTGGCAAATCATATTGTCATAATCGAAATCGATGTAATTCTGTCGTAATAAATATTGTTTGTTCATTTCTGTGTTCCTGTATGTTTATGCACTAATGTTTGCTCTCTGTTATGTTCCTCGGTGTAAAATTGTCTTATATCAATTTTCTGCATAGAAAGGGCAACTGGCCTGCAAGCCGAGTCATGAAAAATAAGCTTTACAGGATTTAAGGGTGTAATACAGTAGTGCCGAAGATCCATTATTACCAAAGACAGACAGTTTATAAAACTTTTTATGGTTAAATTCTATCTCATGGTCAGGGTTTTAGGGGAGGAATAGGTTGGCAACTTTGACCCTGCTCACAAGATCGAATTCACAGATTAGAGATTAAAAAGGATGATGAAGTTAAATGGAATCGTAGTGGAAAATGGGATTTTATTCTATTTTTGAAGACAATGTTTATAGTAGACCCGACAGACTCTTAAAATTTGAATTCCTGATCACTTGGGATTTTTTCACGAAATTCAAAAATACAGAAAATTTGGGATTTTCACCATCATTCTATAAAGGCATACAGCTCTAAAATTTCCAAAGTTACATGTTGTAAATTACAACAGAAATATTCCCACTTTCATGAACTTTCAAAAGAACTACCACTGACTGAATTCCGTCGTTATTTTCTGTATTTAAAAAGTGATCGCATGAAAACTTAGGTTAATTTTTCCCCAAATAAGTGGTCGAAATGAGTTCATTACTTCTGTCCTTGACAAATTGCTACTAAATAATTTTCGTTGAATCGATAGAGGATTAATTTTTACGTTTATATGGGATATATCGTCCTGATTGATGTGAAATAATGCATTTTTTGTGCGCATCGATTATAAAAAAGACAACAAGTCGCTATTTAAATCGATAAAAATGGTACCTGCTCACTTGAGAGCGGTATGGTATCAGAAAGCTACTACCTTTTAAAGAATCCTACAAGGATATTGTAGTGGAGATTTAGGACTACATTTTGGTATATAGAATGTTACGAAAAGTCCGTGGTTTAAAGAAAATTATACGTGGCGAAATTTTGACAAAAAAAATTCCTATATTAAGGCATACTGGCACGGTCATAACAAGACGCGAAGCCGCGGTGAAAATTGATGATCACTCAAGAGTAGAAGATTAAAAAAGCGAAATGTGCTGCAGTAAAGAAGAGCAAAAGAGGTCGAGATCACTTCGTGGAAAATCTGCAAGGCAAGCTAGACTGGTTATGATTTTCTTTTTTGCGGTTTAATCGGTAGTAATTTCTTCACGTTTACATTTTTGCGTTTCTTTTTGTTTCAGGTCTCAAGAAAACAACTGCATAAGTTTGCTAGAACAGCTTCACTGAGAAAAGTTGATGAAATTGTAAAGTCTCCAAAAGTTCTCCAAGGGAAGATGTGCACATTGTTTGGCTGAAAAATGTGCAAGGAGCAGGCCTGTATTTTGAAAAAAATTATCCTCCGCCTCTGCCTCCGGCCTCCGGCTTCAAAAATTTTTTCCTCCCCTCCACCTCCTGCCTCCGGCCGGACGCGGAGGGGAGGAAAAAATCCTCCCCTGCGGAGGAATCCTCCGCAGGAGGGAGGAATCTGGACCAGCCTCTGGCTTAAAATTTTTTTTTCCTGCGCCTCCGGCCTCAAAAATTTTTTCCTCCGCCTCCACCTCCCGTCTCCGGCCTCAAAAATTTTTTCCTCCGCCTCCACCTCCCGTCTCCGGCCTCAAAAATTTTTTCCTCCGCCTCCACCTCCCGTCTCCGGCCTCAAAAATTTTTTCCTCCGCCTCCACCTCCCGTCTCCGGCCTCAAAAATTTTTTCCTCCGCCTCCACCTCCCGTCTCCGGCCTCAAAAATTTTTTCCTCCGCCTCCACCTCCCGTCTCCGGCCTCAAAAATTTTTTCCTCCGCCTCCACCTCCCGTCTCCGGCCTCAAAAATTTTTTCCTCCGCCTCCACCTCCCGTCTCCGGCCTCAAAAATTTTTTCCTCCGCCTCCACCTCCCGTCTCCGGCCTCAAAAATTTTTTCCTCCGCCTCCACCTCCCGTCTCCGGCCGGGGACGGAGGAAAAAATCCTCCCCTCCGGAGGATTCCTCCGGAGGCCAACACAGGCCTGGCAAAGAGTGCTATGCGGCAGCCTCAACCGACTCAACAGCTCAGATAACATCACTTTTGGTAGACCTTTCAATGTTATTTATGGCAAAATTTCTCTGTATTTATGCATTTATACAAATATACAATCTTGCACATCATTCTATATAATTTTTATCGCTCTTTCGAATGCTGTATTATAGTAGGTTTTGTGTTTTATCCATACGCACAATATCCTGCATTTTGTCGAAGAAGTTCACTTTTTTGCTGTGGAGAAAGCAGTCACATTTCAGAAAAAGTGACAATATATTTATTCAACGGCCGGATCAAGAGAAAGAAAATTTTAAACTGATTGTAATCAAATAATCAGTAAATTGTAATTAATATTTTAAAAATTTATCAAAAAAATATGACCAAAATAACAGAGTGTCTTTATATCGAGGATGTTTTATGGATTGGGACTGAGCTTGAAGTGCTCTTTGATCGAATGCTCTTATAGCGAAGGTAAACGTTGTCTGTTTTCTCTGTCAGCCAACCAAATTTTTTCAAAGTGCTCTTAAACCGATAGTGCTTTTATATCAAGAGTCGACTGCATCTTCGTCTTCAAATTAATGACACAACGCTTATTGTTAGCAGGATTGAACTGCCCGAGTTCCTTTTATGGCTTTCTCAGAGTAAACACCTAAGAAAAATGAAATTGCAATAATTTAGCAGCAAAAAAACAAATTCAGCATAAAATACAGCAGTATTGCTGCAAAAGAAATAAAAAGTAGAAAAATCAATTTTCATGTTTAGACTATGGATTTTGAAACTTATTGCAAAATTTAAGGGTAGGCGTTATATTGAGAGTCACTTTCTCAGTTGTGACCGGACAAAACGGGTCCGGTCCGTCGTTATATTGAGAGTCATTTTAGCTAAATTTCTTGCATACCAGCCAAAAATTTTTTTACGGGTCGTTATAACGAGAGTCGACTATTTTTTTTTGTGTTTCCAAGTTGCCAATAAATTTTTAGGAAATCAAATTTGAAAGTTTCTCAGTAATGATGGTCTGCAAAAGATTGTCAATGTCATCAGAAGCCATCCAATTCATTCTGTCTTCCTTGAGCTCCTAACGCTTCTTGGCAAGATGCGTCAATAAAAAAGTTATCATTCCTGACCGACGAAGAAATTTCAGAAATTGATGAATGTTGATGAATATTTTTTGACCTGGATATTGTGTTTGATAAATTTTTTGATGATTGAATAAAACAGATTCGCCTAAAAATTATTAAGACATGAAAAGGGCTGATGGTAATTCAAATGTTGTATAAAAACGTTAAAATGTAATCCAAAAATTAGAAAATATTTTTGGCGTTTTGTTGTTTTTAAGGTGATCAAGAATTCGAATTTTAAGAGTCTGACCCGGTGAATATAATTGTTTTATTGACGGTCACATAGAATTTTCAATAGTTGCCCTAAACTCAAGTGTGCTGTATGATTCGCAGAAGAAATTGTGTCTTAAGTGGTTGTGATTAACTGTGGGTGAGGAGTTTGGCTTTGCACTTTCATCCAACAACATATTTTTGCCCTTGGAAATTGGTGGTTTTAGTTCATGGTTGGAACAATCATGACAGTTTCTCATTTTCATCTTTTTTTGCACAAAGTAGTGCTTGGCGTACTGTTTGAGAGTCCGCCTGAAAGCAAGATGTAAGAATAATTTTTCATTCTTTATTCCACAAACGAACTGACCTGAACTGACTACCAAAAGCATAATAAATGATAAAATTGCAGGAAGAGTTTACAACAACCATCAAATTGGACAAGTCGATTAAATAAGAGTTAACTATGTTGAAAAGTAGCTCCAGGAAATTGACTGTCAGTGGCTAAAAACATACTACTCACTATTAGGTTGGCTAATATCCATCCTTTCCTTAAAGCTATTACTAATAAGCTTTTATGATGCCCTTTACATTAATGTACCACTTGAAACAGTTAAATGTAATAAATATAGCTGACCAGTATGTTACATGTGATGAAAAGACAGACTACGAGCACCAATGTGATCATCTGAAAACAGCTATCGATTGGGCCGTTATATCGAATGTTTCAGTCACTCAAATAGAATGAGAGGTGCTCATAATAAGCACAAATAAATTAGCACCCGTGACTATTCAAAATGCATGTATGAACTCACATCAGTGGTGGAATCATCTGAAGGATTGTTCTTGTTATTGTCTGCCATCGTCTTGTAGCTGAATCGCATGGCAAGCACAATAGCCGAATTGAGGATGATTAGCAACACCACAGGGCCAACCGCCATTACCTGATTTTTTTTTTGTTTTTGAGAAAAAGGGGATTGATTTTAATAGCCTACTATTGTGTAAAGATAGGCGTAGTAGAGGGTGAAGTAGGTCTAGAATTGGTTAGGGTAAATGCACATGGGTCGAAAATGTACCTCATCCTGCCGCAGAGCAGTCGGACAAACATCGTAGCTAGGCATTTTGTAGGGCACACTCCAGCAGTTGACCACTGTGATTTCGAACAAATGAGGTAGATTGAATCCACATGCTAGCACCACTATCATCACAATGACCTAGGAAAACATAACTGCAATTCATAAACTTGGTGTGATTCTCCATGATCAAAACGAAACTTGTTCAGCCGTCTTTTGATATTTTTTGTTAAGCTTTCTTTAAAAATTCAACACTATTATGAAAAAAGTTTTTGACGCCTTTAAAAGGTATGGGGTCGCAAACCATCGGGAAACACCTCGAACCGGGCGAGGAGTCACATGAGCTCACCACACGAGACTTTTATTTTGTTTTTAACTTTTTCAATTAGGGGTGATGCTGCATTGCCACAGTGAAGCCTTCTAATCACTTTACTAATCTGGATCGACCCTAGCTGCACCCTATCAGAAGCGTCGACTGTATGTATCATCATAGGATCCAGTAATGCCGAATCAGCCTGTAGAAAATTTCTCGTGTTCGCATTTACTTCCTCTTCCCAAAAAATTGTAAATATTTTTTTTTCTTCAAAATTTATCTCAAAATTTGTCAAAACAACAAGTTTTTTTGTAAAAAATTAAAAGAAAGCTTCATCTGCTGGGGAAAACAACAGGGATTATATTTGGCGGACAACACTAATGAGATTCTCTCCCCCTCAAAGATGTCCAATAATTAGAAGTTAATTTGGTTAAATTTGCTTTTTTAAAACAATTTAAAGAAAAAAAAAACATTAGGGGAACGACAATAAATTGATTTTCCCCAGCATTTTCAAAGTTGACCGTACAAAACCAATAAGTAATTAATCCGTCCAAAAAGAGTTAGGACGCATTCACAATGGACACCAACGCGTTTTGCACACACCGTTTTGCCGTTTCTTAAAAAAAAAATTACAAAAACCGAGCGTCGGTCTAAGCAAAAAAAGTTAGTGCCTTTTGAAGTATCCCAAAAACCACAGAAGTATCAGGGCACGTTTTTGGTATGCCCATTTGATCAAAGGTTTGAAATGCGTTTCTTGAGCAGTTTTTTTGTAGCATTTAAAAAGGGATCTTACACTAATCACAACAGAAAAACCAACCCAATTAGCAGTTTTGACAGTGCAGAACCTTTGTTTGACACTTTGTGAGCCGATCACCAGTATAAAGCAGTCAAAGGCGGCTGATAGAGTGAGGAATACACTCAACGTTTGTGCTGTCACACCCAGTGGAAACATGGTGGGTGCGAGAAGTGCAAAATACTTGGACACTACTGAGCTCCTTTTCCTGCAGATTGATCAAAACTAGTTGGGGCTTAGTTTAACTAAGCAATGAAAGTTTAAAAAGAGCAAAATCACCTCATGCTTTCCAGGAAAAACAGAAAAAATGATGTGGATATAATGGTGATGTCGGAGGCAGCTAGAGCACACAAGTAGACGTTTAACTGCAATAATTTGGGTTAGGAATTTCAAGCAGGCTGAGGAACGTCATACCGACACACGCATGCATTTGCGCGAGTAGATGAACTGAATAATAAGAAGTTTATGCCACAATCAGTTTCTAATACACTGCGGGACAGAAATTATAACCCCCAATTATAACCCCCTTCGAATTTAAACGAATTATGGGTGTTTTAAGGAGCCAATAGCCAATCCTTTTTAACACTTGTATGCAAATGGCTTAAAAACTTCAATTGTGGCAGAAAGAATCAAATTTAAACTCACAGAAAAAAGTTTACGAAGAAATTGGTATATTTGAAACTACAAAATGTTGCTCACCGCAGAAATACTATTGCCGATGAGACCCATGAAGCCTAAATAAATTCTATGTTTGTTGTATATATAAGGTGCTACCTTACCAATAACTGGCAAAATTATGCCGATCACAGTCTGCAAAAAGACCTGAGCTTATCTCTTGTTTGTATAATTTTGACACCCTTAAAGGGTGACCCTTTTTAAAATATTTGTATTACAGTCAAACTTCGATATAACGGCCCCCCGATATAACGGCACTCCCAATATAACGGCCCCGTATAGTCGGTCCCGACTAGGGTTGTCGAGTCGAGTCGAGTTGAACTCGAAAAAAACTCGAAAACTCGAAAATTTTCGAGTTTCGAGTTCCGAGTCGAGCGCTCGACTCGAAAATTTCGAGTTTCGAGTTCCGAGTCGAGCGCTCGACTCGAAAATTTCGAGCGCTCGAGAGTGCTGGCAAGCCTTGCAGTTCATTTATATGACATAAATGAACTGCAAGGCTGGCCTATAAAA
>BBSZ01005768.1:0-39954 GCA_000981365.1 Subanguina moxae | reverse complement strand
AGGTCAGCCTAGGTTAGTCGAGACCCTTTGGGTCTGGGTAGGTCAGCCTAGGTTAGTCGAGACCCTTAGGGTCTGGGTAGGTCAGCCTAGGTTAGTCGAGACCTTTAGGGTCTGGGTAGGTCAGCCTAGGTTAGTCGAGACCCTTAGGGTCTGGGTAGGTCAGCCTAGGTTAGTCGAGACCCTTAGGATCTGGGTAGGTCAGCCTAGGTTAGTCGAGACCCTTAGGATCCGGGTAGGTCAGCCTAGGTTAGTCGAGACCCTTAGGATCTGGGTAGGTCAGCCTAGGTTAGTCGAGGACATATAAGGAACTTTAGCCAAAAGGCTCTCTTTCTAGACTAGAGCCAATGAATTTCAGAGAGACTTTCCAAGTGGAAACATGCATTCCTTGGCCGGAAAGCCCTACCCAGCAGATTGATCTAGGCTTTAATATCTTCTTCCTTATTTATTTCTTCATTCGAGTAAGTTGTGAGTAATGCTCTCCTCAATTAACCAACTTTTATTTTTGAGTTCATTGCGGCTTCTGACAAAGTGTGGTTTTTATTGGATAGGTACAGCTTTGTCGACTATTTCACAATTCCACCCAGCTTTGTGGCCATCTACTTGGAGAGGAATTGGATTGGTTAGTTTTTTTTTACTACAGTTTAAGAAATGAGGCAAAATTCTACCGCGCCATGGTTCTGGGTGGTTGGTCCACCGTCCATCTGGTTTACCTACTAGTTTACTCAGATAGTTTGGCCAGCCTAGGTTAGCTGAGACCCTTAGGCTTAAGATAGACTTGTCTAGGTTAGCCTAGACCCTTAGGCTTAGGATAGACCAGTCTAGGTTAGCCTGGACCCTTAGGCTTAGGGTAGACCAATTAAATATTTTCATTTTCCAGGGCTGCGTTTCCTAAGAGCCCTCCGCCTCATGACTGTTCCCGACATTCTTCAGTACTTGAACATTCTCAAGGCATGTTTTTAGGCGGAAGCTGTTGCAAACTGTTATATGCTCCTTTTTAGACATCGTCATCTATCCGACTCACCCAACTGCTCTCCATTTTTATCTCTACTTGTTTGGCAGGGGCGGGCGTCATTCACTTGGTTGGTTTTTTTAGGAGAATAGCCATATTACATATTAAACTATAAGTTCTTGCCTACCCTCCTGACGGTTTATCTACCATATAGGTGGTTTACCTGCCCTCTCCTTGGTTTACCTATCCTGCAGATGGCTTACCTGCCCTTTCCTTTTTTTACCTAGCTCCTCATTTCACCTATTCTAGCTAGAAAACAGTGGCGATCCCTGGAAAGACTTCATGAACTCGCACAGGATCTCCTATCCCGACTGTGTCTACTTTCTGCTGGTCACCATGTCGACTGTGGGGTAAAACCAAACCTACCAAAACCACTATTCTATATCTTATTTGCAGCTATGGAGACATCTACTGCACCACAGTTCTCGGTCGTGGCTTCATGGTCTTTTTCATTCTCGGAGGACTGGTTAGTCTCTTTTGTCTTTAGGCTTCAAATTCAATGCTGTATTGTCGCTCTTATTTAGGCTATGTTTGCTTCTTACGTACCGGAAATCGCAGATCTCATCGGTAATCGCCAAAAGTATGGAGGAGAATATAAAGGAGAACACGGGAAAAGGTAGCAAATCTCAACTAATACAGTAGCACCCATACCTCTTACTGTTGGAAGTGTTTGATCTCCGCTTGTTTTCAGACACATAGTGGTATGCGGCTACATCACTTATGAATCAGTCAGCCATTTCCTGCAAGACTTTCTGCACGAGGACAGAGAAGATGTGGACGTGGAAGTGGTGTTCCTGCACAGAGTGGTGCCCGATCTAGAGCTAGAAGGATTGTTTAAAAGGCACTTCACCAAGGTCGAATTTTTCACTGGAACAGGTCCGTCTTTCTCATTTCTTCTACCGTGTGTCCGAGAAGTTCGTGGACAATGTTTACGACTTTGTTTTTCCTTTATAATTAACACCATCACATCGAGCAGCCGAAAAAAAAATGGATTGCCGACAGCTTTCCGGGCTTCAACGGTGCCAAACATTGATATTTATGCCTTAATTATAAAGGAAAAACAAAGTCGTAAACTTTGTCCACGAAATTTTCAGACACACGGTACTTCTTAACATCCCAACCAATTTAGTGATGGACTCGATCGACTTGTCGCGCGTTAAGGTGGATGAGGCGGATGCTTGTCTGGTGCTAGCCAACAAATACAGTTCTGATCCTGATGCTGAAGATGCTGTAAACTTTTGACACCATGACTCAAGCCAAATTGTTTTGTCTTTATTTGCAGGCCAACATCATGAGGGTGATCTCCATCAAAAACTACTCTTCCGACATTCGCGTCATTGTTCAGCTCATGCAATATCACAACAAGGTAAATGAGTTTTATTCTTCATTTTTTTATGCGCTTCTGTTCTTTTAAGGCCTATTTGCTCAACATTCCAAGCTGGGTTAGTCACTTGATTTAGTTGGATCATTTTAGAGTTGTGAAATGGAAAACGTACTCTCCATTGTTGTTTATGACTTCCTCTCAACGTTCAACGAGTTTATCAATGCCTCTTCGGTAGAATTCACCTGGGCGCGTCTCGAAAAAGTCGTCTAACCAAGCCCGTAATTCGACGTCATTATTAAACGAAACGCCGCGTAAAGCATTTGAAAGTGATCGGAAGAGACGAAAATCTGATGTCTTTAAGTCTGGCGAGTACGGAGGATGTGGCAGCACTTCCCAGCCAAGCGTTTGGTTAGCTTCCTTCGTAATTTTGGTCGGGCGTTATCGTGTTGGAGAACAACTAGGACTACTAGAAATCCGGAGAGAACATCCCGCTAAGATGAACCTCCCATGTCAACAACCTCTTGAAGAGGTTGTACAGATAATATGGCCATGAAATAAAATTTTTTTAATTATGGACATCTCAATCTCGTGAACACGAGGGAGCGGATTCGAACTTGCGACTGCGCCAATTGTTGTAACGAAAAAGCGGACAGCAAAACCACTGAGCCATGCATGCTACTTTCAAATCATATATAACACCGTTTGTTATATCAGATGTTATACGAGACGGCATATAACACTGTAATATAAAAATAATTCCAAAACATTTTCAACGCACATTTTTGAAATAAAAAAAAACGCGGGAACTTATTGGACAACCCAATATATTTGCGTGTTTCATTTGCTGTTTGGTAGAGCACATATCACAATTCGAGATCAGATTCCAAAAACTGGTCGAAAATTTTTGCCTCACCCATTATTTTCAACTATTTTGAGGATTGGCGCCGTGGAGATGATGTGATTTGTCTGGCTGAACTAAAGTTGGGATTTATTGCGCAGTCTTGTCTAGCGCCTGGCTTCTCCACCATGATGGCCAACCTGTTTGCGATGCGTTCCTTCAAAACAGTAAGTGCATATTCTCGCTTTTCATTTCATATTCTGTGCTGTTGGTCCAGTCAAGTGTCATGCTGTCCTCAGTCTAATCGTTTTCTTATGAATGTTTCAGTCT
Organism: Subanguina moxae; assembly: GCA_000981365.1. Taxonomy (NCBI): domain Eukaryota; kingdom Metazoa; phylum Nematoda; class Chromadorea; order Rhabditida; family Anguinidae; genus Subanguina; species Subanguina moxae. The sequence continues at coordinate 36,453 of BBSZ01005768.1, read as the reverse complement.
CCACACACTCCCGAGTGGACCAACGAGTATCTTCGGGGCGCAGGCATGGAGATGTACACTGAGACGCTGTCGCACAGTTGTGTGGGCATGGAGTTTCCAGAAGCATCCGAGTTGGTTTTTTTTTAAGTAAAGACAAAAGAAGTCATAAAATTACTGTATGTTGGTCCTTGTCTATAGAAATCTATATCGAGTCTTTGTCCTGAGCTTAAGACTGAACAAAAAAGGAGTTTCCACATCATTTTTAGTCCAAAAATACACCCGATTGGTTGGCACTGTATTTGTGCGGCGCAGGCATGGAGATGTACACAGACACTCTGTCCCACAGCTTTGTGGGCATGAAATTTCCTGAAGCTGCACAGTAAGTGCTGCTGTGGTGTGCGTATGTGTGTGTGTGCCTTCTTTTTCACCTACTAATGCGCGTGCCTTAGACTTGTGGTGCGCAGTTGTGGGTAAAAAGCCAAGGCAATGATGGAGATAAGGGATTATAACTCTGGCAAATTTTGTCTTCTGGCTGATGATATCATAAAGAGATTGGAGATCCACATGCATCAAGTGGGCGTCTGCTTCGTTTGGCTAAATTATGGTCGGTATTGGTGTAGGATACTCCATAAACCACTAGTATAATCCAATAGAGTCAAAATTTTTATTTGCTGATAGCAAAATAGCGGACTAAAAACTTACTACCCACTTTACTTCTCTTATATGGCGTGATTTTGCGGAGAAAACTAACCTAGTACAGTCGACGCTCGATTTAACAGACTCCAAGGGAACGAGCTCAGTCGTCCGTTAAATCCAACGTCCGTTATATCGAGCGTAATCTTCCTTGATAAATTCTTTGTAGGCTACACAGAGACTTGTTGATAATTTGCTTCTTCACATCTAATTGAATAATGCGACGCTTCCTCTTAATCGTACTTGCCATTTCGGAGCTAAAATAAGTAAATGACAAAGCATCAACCAAAGGTAGAAAAAATAAATGACGAATTTTTCGCAAGAAAACCTTTTAGCTTCCGAAATTTGCGACAGCTGGCAAAAATTTTCGTCTTGAGATAATTAAAAATTTGGATGAAAAATATTGTTTGTTCGTTACAGTCAAATCTGGATAAGCCGACACCCCTAAATTCAAAAAAATGTGTTTGTGGCATTGTGTTTTTGACCTATGCTCTGCTAGTGTCTTCTGGGCATCTTGTATATCAAAATTTAGCTTAGATTCTAGGCTACGTTTTGGTATATGACATGCCTAGAAGACACCAGCAAAACATAGGTCAAAAACACAATGCCACAAACACATTTTTTTGAATTTAGGGGTGTTGGCTTATCCAGGTTTGACTGTATATAAAAAGTCGATTATGAGAAAGGGACTGCGCTCGGCGTCCATTAAATCGAGTGTCGACTGTATGCATTTTTTATGTATAAATTGACTACTCCTGTCTTAAAGATTGCTTTTCACTCGTCTTGGACTCCTGCTTCTGGCAATTGAACTAAAGGATGATGAGAAAAAGGAGTGTAATATAGCCATCAATCCCGGGCCGAATACCATAATCCAACCACAGACACAAGGCTTCTTTATTGCTCAGTCGGCGGATGAGGTGAAGAGGTTGGCAGTTTTAATTGAAAAATTTGTTTCACTCAATCATACCTTGGTGCTTAGGGCTTTCTACTGGTGCAAACAATGCCACGAAGACATCTACGACATCTCCCTAGTAAAAAAGTGCAAGTGTAAGAACCTTTCTCTGTTTCGCAAGGGTGGCAAGCCAGTGACTCTGATGAAACGAGGTAGACCTTTGGATTTGGCTCAATGAAAAGTTTAATTGGAAAAGGAAGGGTTTTAAAAGCACATTTTAGCTTCTACAACAGCACACAAAGTGCCTATGGTGAACAATGGGTTCATTGGTCGGTCTGATCCTGATATCATGTAAGCATGACAAAAAAAGTTGTCGAAAATTCTAGCTTTCTGCCCAAAAGGGAAGGCCAGCCTAGGTTAGCCGAGACCTTTAGGCTTGGGGTAAGCCAGCCTAGGTTAGCCGAGATCCTAAGGCTTGGGGTAAGCCAGCTTAGGTTAGTCGAGACCCTTAGGCTTGGGGTAGACCAGTCTAGGTTAGCCAAGACCCTTAGGCTTGGGGTAGACCAGCCTGGTCACTAAACCCCAACTAGAAATAGCTGCAGTTTTGATCTCAATTCAGAAATATCACCGGCCAAAGAGCAACCATAATCAACTTCGACCCCCGCTCCTCGGACATGTGCAGGGAGTTTGAGCAACAGGACATGAAGTATGACAGCACAGGCATGTTCCACTGGTGTCCTTCCAGAAGCATCGAGGAGTGCATCTTGGTGAGCCTTTCCCCAATATATTTCTGCCACAAAAATGACAAACACTCCTAGGATCGTAATCAAGCGGCAATGACAGTGCTCAATGGGTCGGCTCTCTTGTATTGTTAGGAGGGTAAATGAGTTGGTAAGCAATTTTCAGACATGTGGTCGTGTGTTTGTTCGCCGATAAGGACAGCCCACTGATCGGTCTTCGCAACTTCATCATGCCTCTGAGAGCTTCAAACTTCCACTACCATGAACTTAAGCATGTAGTTATTGTCGGCGATGCAGAATATCTCAAGCATGAATGGAAGACGCTTCATAACCTGCCCAAAATATCCATACTCAATGTAAGTTGGGCACGGGATGTCAAGACTGGAGATCTATGCTTTTTCACACAGTTTTAGATATAGTTGTTCCTGTTTTGCAGGGTAACCCGCTTTCTCGAGCTGACCTGCGAGCAGTCAATATCAACCTGTGTGACATGTGTGTTATAGTGTCCGCCAGGATACCCAACCCCAATGAAGACCCTACCTTGGCGGATAAGGAAGCCATTCTTGCCTCCCTCAACATCAAGGCTATGCAGGTCAAACACATTTCTTTCATATTTTTTAATTGCAATTCCTTTGATTCAGTTTGATGACACCCTCGGTTTTGGGCCGAGTAGAAGCCATGGAGGTCGAGTGTCTCCCATTGGCAGTCCCATTCAGAAGAGGGGGGCTCGTTCAGGCTTGGCTGTGCCCATGATCACAGAGCTTGGTTGGCTATCCTTTCCTGCTCTTCTGCTTTCATTGAAATTTTCTCGTTCAGTGAATGACTCGAATGTGCAATTCCTTGACCAGGACGACGACGATGACCCAGACACAGAGCTTTATCTAACTCAGCCTTTTGCTTGTGGTACTGCTTTTGCCATCTCTGTACTCGACTCGCTAATGAGCACTGTAAGTGTTGGAGAATCATTAATCAAACACCATAATTATTCTCATACCCTGTGGTCATATGGATGAATATGGACATAATTATATGAAGTTGGGTCATAAGTCCTGCGGTTTTTGTTCAAAAGTCCAATTCGCACTATTATTTATTCAAGACATCATAACAACTGATCAACAAAGTAATCTCTTTAACCAAGACCCAGCGAAACCTTGTTTTAGCTATTGCAGTGATTCATGGCTAACCTGCACTGGTCTACACCGAGCTTAAGGCTTAGTTGTATGCCTGAGGTCTGAAAATACCATTTATAAGGTTGTCTACCTTGGTTTCCACGGCAAATCTTTATGCTAAAGCCATTTCTTAACCCAAAGCCGTAAAGCAGAACAAAAGAGAAGATTACCCTGGCGTAGAATTCAGCTGATTTCGAGGCGAAGAATTCAGTAAGGTTTTGATAAAACTTCTTCTACAAAGGCATATTGTTTTCCACGCAGGAAGTGCTGAAGCGATTGAAAGAGATGATTGTCTGATAGAGCAATATATGGAGGATGAGGCAGTACTTCTATTCCCTACTTTGACACGAGATAAGCATCTCTGGCACTCAATTCAGTAAGCTTCTTCTATAGAGGACTTTGGAAGTCATCATCACACAAGCTTGGTCTTCCACTTTGAGGCTTGTCTTCCAGACTTCTATCCATTTCTTTGAAGTGACAAGAAGCATCTCTGGCATTGACTTCTGCTGATTGCATCATCTCCATAGACCTCACAAGTTCTTCTCCCAGCTTTAACACCACAGCACTCTGAATCATATCCAAAAAGCAGCACGTGACGCATATGAATGTCAAGCATCTAAAAAGTTGTGTAGAAGTAACAGAATATATCAAAATTGTGACTAGGAACAGAAACTAAGCAAAAAATAAATCGACAAATTGACTGTTGGGAAAAAACCATAAGACTTATGAAACTACCTAATATTTTGAGTAGTCATACTCGGGTGTTGTTTACTTGCAGACCTACTTCAACGACTCTGCCCTTACCCTCATCCGCACTTTGGTGACTGGAGGGGCCACTCCAGAGCTGGAACTAATTCTTGCGGAGGGGGCTGGTCTTAGAGGAGGCTACAGTACACCTGAAACACTCTCAAACCGAGACCGCTGCCGCATATCCCAGCTGTCTTTGACGGATCAGCCTTATGAGAATATTGCTGTAGGAGTTTTTAAGAGGCTTAATCTATAGATATGTTTGTTTTTAGACGGGTTCCACCTACGGAGAAATGTTTAGCATAGCCTTGAAGAAGTATGGCCAATTGTGTATTGGACTATACCGCCTGCACGACCAGTCCTCTCTGGAGTCCAACAAGCGCTATGTGATCACCAACCCGCCTTCTGAACTGCGCTTGTTGAGTAGTGACAGTGTTTATGTTAGTTTCACTTTAGAAACTCTTTCTTTTCAAAGTGCGAAGCAATTATATGGTTAACAGAAAAAAATAAGCAACGCCCGTACACAGGGTATACGCTGGGTCTATGGTCTAAGCCTAAGAATGAGGTCTGGGTACTACTGTATGTTGTGACGAAAAAGTGGATAGCCAAACCACTGAACCATGCATGCTACTTATAACGCATATAACACCGTTTGTTATATGAGACGGCATATAACACCTCTGTAATATAACCACACTCATCCCAAGCATCCTCCCCCAAGTACTTGGTCTTTTTAGGTACATTGACGAGATAAGAAGCATATTTTGACCATTTTTAAAGGGATGAAGGGCTGTATAGGGAGGGCAAGGGACAAGGAAGGGGCCCCTCTGTAGGAAAAGAGAAGATTTTGAACATAGTTTCCCTTACAAGGACCTACCACATAATGAAGCTCTGGTATGCATGCTATTTCCATGCATCCAGAGCTTCTTCTCCAGTGATTTATGTCTCAAGTATGTTTGTGTGCGCATCTCAACTCCAAGCCCTTAAAAGCCTCCCGTAAGGGGGCGACGGGAGCTTGAGAGTTAGAGATGCGCACACAGTCTTACCTGATGAATCCGAGCAATACTCTTGATCAAAATAAGCATTTAGAGCCTTTTTTCATAGTCAACTGAGAAAAACATGGTAAAGGGCAAAAAAAGGGCGAAAAAATAAAAGCCGACTGCAGCCCTGGAGAACACCCATTAAGACCAATGTGGCTATAAGACCACTTGGGGTCGATCTCCAGGAGTGGTCCTATGCTACCTGAATAAAAATTGGTCTTTGGTAAATAATCTCGATTCAACACACTCCTAGGCTGGATCAGCGTCACCTGTATCAAAAATAAAATAAGATTAGTAAACTATTGATGAAAATTTTGACAGGTGCTAGAGCAATTCGATCCGGGACTGACTTTTGATCCAGGTATTAAACTAATTTACAGTTGGACCAGCATTTGAAAATTCAGGTTTTGATCTCGGCTCTCTGTGACAAATTGCTCTGCTCTCAAAGTGCCAACAATATTTCCTCTTATCTCGCCACCTGTTACAGTACCATTTTGTTGTTGTCACTTGCATAGTTGTTTCACGTCGTTTGCTCTTGTCTTGTTATTGTAAAAAGTGTGTGTTTATTGCGATTGTTTGGCTTTTCCCTTTGATTATATCATCAACTTACTGATTCTTTCAATAAAATAAAAACTTCAGTAGCCATCAAAACGATTTTTGGGTACCGATTTTTGAGCTTGGTCCCCCCCTGTCGTTTTTAGGATAGATCTCCAGCGCTAGTTATATGGCTTAGTTTCCTTAGTGTAGTACCTAAAAATACCATTACTTTTCGACTTCCCAAAAACTGGATTTCTATGACTAAAAGGGTCGGAAAATAGCTTTCTTATGGGGAATTATTCTTATAGAATGCTTATGCATGTCCTAATAAATCCGGTATCCGTACGGATTCCGGTTTTTTTTTATTTCTGTGCCGAGCCGCTGCCAGTCCCAAACAGCGTCACTGCGCTTCTTTGCACTTTTGCTCGCTTGACAAGGCGAATCGGTAGAGAGTGAAGACATCTAAGACCATCAGGGAAACAATAGAAAGCAGAAAAAAGAACAAACCACAAAATAAAAAAGCTTTCAATTTTCCTTTGAGCCAAACTAAACTGAAGCTAAAACCACAATTTTAGTTTCAGTCTGCCAAAATAAATAGTTTTAGTTTAGCGTTTTATTTCAAGTTTTGAAAATACTGGACCACTGCATATCTTGTGATTATGGTCAAAGTTGTAGAAGAGATTCTCGTTGACAAGTTTGATTGTGATTACAAGACTGAATCTACAAAAAAAAGAGGTTTAAAAAAGCTCTGAAGTCAGATGGAATTCCAGATGGAAAATAAGATTTCATTTCATTTTTTTGAAAACACTGAACCTATTACAATAAGCGGTGGCGGGCAAATAAGAAGCACAGCCCATTGAGATATTTCTGCCGTAAACTCTATTCATTGTACGCAAGAGTCTACTTGATTATTTGTTCTTCTCTGCGGAGTTTCCGAATATTTCCGTGTGAGGCTATGGCTAAACTAGGCTGCACCTACTTCTTAAGCTTATTTTTAACTTTCAGCGATCAAAAGTTAGAAAATGCCGCTTGACTACAGCAAGTGGAAATCTATTGAGGTATCGGATGATGAAGGTTGGTTTTTTCTTTTATCACTTTATGTCCAAACCACTGTTGCAGACGAAACTCATCCGAACATTGATACTCCTTCTCTTTTCCGCTGGCGTCACCAGGTTTGCTGTTTAAGTGGGCTAGATAAAATATTTATGCTGTTTTAGGCTCGTCTCGAAAGAATGGCTGAAGCAAAGCAAGCCAAGGAAAAATTTGAGGAGGAGAAGAAAGGAGTCAACACCAAAATGCAGGTAAACCTTGAGGCTAACATTTAAGCAATGTGTTGAGATGTTTTTCAATCATCTAGGAAATCGAGGAGAAGCTTTGCAGCACGGATGTCGGAGAAAAGGAACGCATCAAGTTGGAGCTAGAAAAAGAAGTGATTCGCAAGCAGGAGGAAGAATTCAAAAAGAAAGAGTTGGAGTTTGAGCAAAAAGAGCGCTTGTTGCCTTGGAATGTGGATACTATTGGTCATGAGAAGTGGAACAAGACGGTGGATTTAAGTTCACAATTATCTAACATAACGTGCTTTGTAGATTGTCTGCAAACCCTCTGAGAAGAAGGTTGTTGCTTCTGATGAAGTAGAGGATGACGACGAATTGGGACACAAGCTTGTGGGTTTTTATTTTGGCTTTGGTGTTTTTAGTTGGTCATTAGTTAGCTGCCAAAATATTTTAGATCAACTTCTTCGAGAAATACGAGACCGAGTTGAAGAAGCTGAGCATGCTGAACGGTTTTGACGCTGTGGAGAAGTTTTTGTTGGATTATCCGCATCTGTCTTGTGAACATGCTACCAATTTCCTGACTATTGAAGCTCTTAACTATGCTATAGAGAGAAAGGTTTATGCTCTTGTGACTTTTCAACTCCCTGTTGTTATCACAATCATTTTAGTACTCTAAAATGGACAAAGTGACGGAGAACTGCATCACTCTTCAGTACCTTCTTGAACTAGCCAAAAGTCTGAATGCAGTTTCGACCAATACTCTCCTCATCCAGACTTTTTTCAAAAAGTCGCATTTGTTTGTAAAGATAGAGAGTAAATCCTAGGTTTTAGGATTCGTCAAGCGGATGCCGTGTATTTGAAACTGTATGCAGATGAAGTGAACGCCTTCCGTGGTCGTCTTCGAAACCGTGCAAAGGAGAAGCGAGATGCTGCTTTGCGTGAAGCCGAAGAAGAGGATAGGGCTAAGCGTATCGCTCAGTCGCCGGGTGGGCTGGATCCGCAGGAAGTGCTCGATAGTTTGCCGGAGGTTTGATTTCTGTTGCAGTTCATCATCTCCATTTGTTGTTTTAGGACATGCAGGAGGCTTTCCATTCTCAGAGCATGAGCAAGATGCGCGAAGCAGCTGAAAAGATGGACATAGAGGTAAGTCTGTATTTCAGGCTTTTAGCTACTGCCATTTGATTGTTTAGGTATTCCAGCACCACCTTCAGCGTTGTATTGCCTCAGGTTAGGAGAATCTTTACACTTTGTATCCTATCTCGGTTAATTCTCATTTTAGGTTTGTGGGTTCCCAATGCTGATAAGAAAGACGAAGGAAGTGTTGAGATCACATTAGATGCTGATCAAGAGCCAAAGGAGGAAAGCCACTCTTAGAAGTGTTGAACGAGTGTATTGTGTGTTGCGCTTTCCTCCGTGGTATTTGTAATTGTGCGACCAGCCATATACCAATAAATATTATTTGAATAAATTCCTAGCAGCGGTGTCCTTAGTATTAAGTTTTTCTCTGCGTTCGGAAGGCAAGTTCTGCAGCGGTTTGCCCTCTTGATCAATTCTCCCATGTATGATTTATCTGTTCGCCCCCTTCTCGGCAAGGGGCGACTCACTGCCAAAGTTTTCGGTTCACCACTAGTTGCTTGTTTTTGTGTAGTGAAATGTATGCTGCGAATATCAAAAAAGAACTTCACAAAGTGGTCTGGTACGCTTTACTCGTATAAAAATTTATTTAAGTTAGTATTTTGGATGCATAATCGCGATTTATTGCATAGTCTGCATCCTTAACAACAAAAAACATTAGTTCAAAAAGTGTTCTTCAACTTTCATCAACATTGTGACGATTTTCTGAAACGCTCTCTATTTTTAAACGACACACTGGACACTGAGAAAACTGTAGAATAGCCATTTGGAAGTCATCGTAGTGGAACATCTGGATGAATATAAGTAAGTCTTTTTCCTATTTAATTGATACAACTCAACCTTGTGGCAATTGCTGCACTTGGAAATGTTGATTTCAGGTATCACTTTGACGTAGTAACGAGTCTTTATAAAGTCAGGCGAGCAAGTTTTCTGCGGAGCACTGCAAACAAACACCGCGTTCCTGTCCATTTCTAGCAGTTGTCGTTTTCCTACTTTTGGAATTCCAGTTCTTTTCTAAAAAAAGACTTGACTCTACTGTATTATACCCCCCCATAGTGAAGAAATACTTCTTAAATGGTCAATGTACCTAAAAAAGCAAGTACTTTTGGGGTGGTGGGCCTAAACCCAGCGGTGGGCCTAACTTTTTGGGGCGACGTAATATCGAGGGTCAACTGTATAACTGTAGTCTAGAAAAGAAGTATCGTGTACCTTGTTCATAGCTATTTCGCCCACATTAAATCCTCCCTCTGCAGGCTCTGCATTGATCATTTCCAAAGCTTCTTCCGAAGTTAATCTATCTTCTATTTCAAACTCAATGACCGGGAGCACCTCTTAAACAGACGGAAAATCATATTTATTCTTTTTAAACTAAGGTTGTAAAGTGGTCGTGTGACCGGTTATATAACCGCAAAAGGACAGTTACATAAAAAAATTTAGACGCTAATTGATTATGTGGCCCCCCACAAAAAAAGTCTTCTAAAAGCGCTTAAAAGCTATTTTTAAGTAACAATATCGGTATAAAGAGGCCAAAATAATAACTAAGAGGGGAATATGGACTGAATTGGGAGGGGAAGGAAATGATAGGGGGCCACTTATTTGAAGGGCCATTAACCCGTTATCCTTACTGAACCAAGGCAAAAAGTTCCTCTAGATGCATCTATATGATCAAGACTATTGCTCGGATCCATCTCACAGGTAAGTCTGTGCGCGCGTCTCTAACTCACAAGCCCCGTCGCCTCCTTACGGGGGCTTGGCGTTGAGATGCGCACGCAAACATACCTGAGACATAAATAACTCGAAAATAGGTCTGGATGCATAAAAATAGAGTGCATACCAGAGCTTCTTTATGCGGTAGGTCCTTTAAAGGGAAACTATGTTCAAGATCTTATCTTTTCCTACAGAGTAGGCCTTTACTTGTTCCTTCCCCTCCCTATAAAGTCCTTCATCCCTTTACTTGCCAGAACAGCCCTCAACCCCTTTAAAATAGTCTTATTGGTTTTTTTGGCATAAATTATACATAAAAATAATTATTAGACACTTTTAGAAAAATTGATAGGGGTGGGGTTTATAACCGAGTAGCTATTATTGGGGGGCTATAACCGAGCAACGCCAAAATTTAAAATGACGTCATTTTGGAAAATTAACCAGTCATAAAGACCGACTGCAAAATGACCAGTCATATCAAAAACCCTACTTAAAACAAACAAAAGAACTGACCAAAAGTTGTAAAAGAGTAAACAAACTGGGCGTCACAATGAACACACACATGACCTCCTAAAATAGGGTTGCTTGTGCCACAACTAAAACACTAAGACTATGGAAAAGGCTGCCCAAAAATGAGTAACCAGACCTGTAACACATTGGTTGCAACTCCTCAGCATCAGAAAAGGGTTTGGCCCTGATCTCGAGAGAAGCAATATCTATTGAGCTCTGGTATTGGAGAGGGGCCCTCAGCAAACGCAGCTGCTCCAGTGCTTGTCTTGCTGTTTTGTAGTTGGAAAACAGTCGGCTCAACCTGAACACTACTTGCCTTTATTATTTGTAGCTGATATAATCCCTACTTTGCTTCACAATACAGTAAGACCTCGATATAACGAACCCCCTGGGGAGCAGCTGTTTCTTCCGGCGATCTTTGTAACTTCTTAATTGCAAAAAGCAAACGACGAGAGCATCTTCCATCTGATTGTGTTTGCCTGCCTTCCTCAAGACGCATCCACTTGCTTGGCTAGCCAAATCCATCGCTCAGAGGACTGATATTTTTTATAAATCCCACAGAGAATCGCCATCGCTAAACCAAACTGCTTCGCCACTTTCGCTTTGTTGCTTTCTTCATCAGATAGCTCATAGCTTTCTTTTCGGTCAGAGAAATGGCGCGATGATATTTCGGAGTGCTCATTGTCAACCTGCAACAAAACAATACTTTACGAGGCATGGAAAATAAGGAAATATCAGACTGAAAAAACAAAAGTAAGGATAACAATAGAGCCAAACAAAACTATAAAACTTTGTGTAAAATGACAAAACAGAAAGTTTTGTCATATCGAGGGTGAAAAAGGAACAAGGAAGAGGGTTACAAGGAAGAGGGTGTTCTCCCCTGTAAAGATTTGAAAAAATGTTCGTTACACCAAGGATTCCGTTATATCGAGGTTTTACTGTACAGTCAAACCTGGATAAGCCGACACCCCTAAATTCAAAAAAATGTGCTTGTGGCATTGTATTTTTGACCTATGTTTTGCTGGTGTCTTCTGGGCATGTTACATACCAAAACGTAGCCTAGAATCTAAGCTAAATTTTGATACACAAGATGCCCAAAAGACACTAGCAGAGCATAGGTCAAAAACACAATGTCACAAACACATTTTTTTGAATTTAGAGGTGTCGGCTTATCCAGGTTTGACTGTATTAGGATAGCAACAACAACAACAACCTACTTGACTAGAGTGAAAAGCACAATCACTCGGGACACGTAGTTGACATCCCTGTGCAATGCCACATACCTAGCCATGTTGAAGAGGATGTCAAGGGACTTGTTGGTGAATGGCTCTATCTTCAACCACTCTATGAAGCTTTTCTACGCAGAAAAAGACCACCACTTACCACATATTTGAAAATTGGTTCATAGGCAAAATAGATGTCGGCATGAAGCAGCAGGTCTTGCCACCTCATCTCCCACTGCTCATTGCCGATGGCAGGGGGTGGATGGTCCAGCAGTTGGGAGGCCATTATGCGGTAGTAGCAGGAGGCATCTGAATAGCGCGCCTCTTTGACAGCGTTTTGGGTGAGTTGTTCAAGTACTTCAAGGGCTTCCTGGTCATGGCCCGCCTTGCTATAGGCTGAATTTGAGATATTTGCCGATAGAAGAACAAATAAATGATTTCTCACCCAGTTGCGCTTCGTCGAACCTATCCCTTTCGGCCAACCAGCGAGCGTATGGCAAATAGACATCAGAGTTCATTGTTGGATTCCTTTCAGCCAGGGCAAGAGCCTGCAAAAAGAGAAAGGAATGAGTACAAAGGGGCCTCATGGTTTACATCCTCCCAATGACCAGCACTCATGTGCATGGCTATAATTGACTTGACATCGTTGATACGAGTGAAGATGGTGGAAGCAGCTGTAAACTCCGCCTTCTTGGCTAGGTAATTGCCAATTTCACGGAGGAGATTGGCCTCTGATCGGTCTAGTTTTCGGGCAGCATTTATTACTCTAAAATTTTAACAAATGACCACCAAGAGTGGAATACATGTCATGACTAACCAAGTCAGTGAAATTACCGGGGTGTCATTGGAATATATCCAGGGAATATACTGGGTATAGAGGGTCCAGGGAATTTACTGGGTATAGGGGGTCCAGGGAACATATCGAGTATAGGGGGTCGAGGGAATATACTGGGTATAGGGGGTCCAGAACTTTGTTTTGTGACAAACAGATATAGCCAAAGATTGTTGGGAAGCACCCACTTGTCAATCCAGTCATTGGCCATCATAATCTTAATGGCTCTATCGTAGTCGCCACTGGCCATGAGCATGTCTGCAGCCATAGTCATGTCGTTTGAATTGTGTGCCCACTCTGCCTTCTTTCTCAGCAGTAGTCTCTGGGTTTCTGGTGAAGAATTGGCAAGGAACTCCTAAAAATGCATATATTTGGGAAAATTTTGGTTTTTTAAATGCCTGAGCTTGATCAAACATCCTCAAGTCGGCAAACATCTCTAGTGCCTTTTGTTCGGCATTCATGGCCTGCAGCAGTTGGGCAGCTTCACGGAAACGTCGGTTGTAGGCGTAGAGTAGGGCACGCATTTCCTCCACTGAACTACCTCTACTGTGCATCTCCTCAAATTGCATTTGATTAGTTAGTCTGGACTTTCCAAATTTTGGATAAAATACCGACAAAAATCAGAAAGATTACGAGTTTTAACAAATTAGGTCCCTGCAAGGGAAACTATGTTCAAGATCTTCTTTTTTCCTACAGAGTGGCCCCTTCCTGGTCCCTTATCCTCCCTTATGCAGCACTTCTTCCCAAGGCTTAGGGTAGACCAACCTAGGTTAGCCGAAAATCAAATGAAATTTTACCTCCAGCTCACTGATAAGCAGCAAAGACCGACAGTCCCGGATGCGGTAGAATGACTTCTTGGCAATGGTAAATTCCATGTTTTCCAGTGCATCGTTCCCCAACATTTTCCAGTCTCTTTCTGTGACTCCCAGGGATGCCAAGTCATATGCTTCTCTGAATCAAGCAAAACTGTAATGCCCTATGGAAAAGTTTCATGATAAACACCCACTTAAACATCTTATGGTCCAAAAACTGGAGGAGTTGACTATTCAGAGGAATTTCCAAGCATTGCATTGAGTACATATGTAAAATGTAAACACATTTCCCCATGAAACCGACCACGAATCCTTGATGCGAGGGCTAAATTTGAATGATCTTATTCCACAAATTTGTGAGGAAAAGTTGAGGGTGCTGTCAACCTCTAATCTCTGAGTAAATGGAGTAAACCAGTGGGACTTGATGTTGAGATTGCCGAAGCCAGAATAGCAGACCAGGTCTTCATTTTCGCAGTTAAAGGCAACACTGGACATATTGGGCTCCTGAGCAAGGATATGAGTTAATTTCGGTTTCTACCCACCTCGCAAAGTTGCTCAAAATAAATTTTTTTACTTATTTTCGGTTTTTTGCCTTGGAGAACCAAGTAAGAGTCTTGCTCGGGTTCATGTAGCAGGTAAGTCTGTGCGCGCGTCTCTAACTCACAAGCTTAGAGTTGCACACTAACAAGGAAAAGGACTTTCGCACCCTAAAAAGTATTGCTGATCATGTTCGTGTGTATAAAAAAGCCAAAAGAAAATTTTTGAGCAATTTAGCGAGGTGGTTTGATATGTGGACGGCTTTTTAACCTGATTCAAGATTTCTTTAGTTTCTGTGTCGTATATCACACAAATTCCGTCCTCATCTACAGTGGCCAGTTTACGTTTGGATAAAGAGATGTCCACACACCGAATCATGCTCTTCAGGCGAACCACCTCCACTGGGAAAGGATTGTCCACGAATATTTTGCTGACCTGCAACCTGGGCTGGTTTACTCACTAGCAGCGTCGGTTTTTTCTTACCAATCCATATCGCATGCCCACCAAGATGGTCTAAATGTTTGGAACAATAGAGTGGTTTAAGTTGCAGTACAGTAAACGCACCTCTCTTCCAGGCGGCCCACCAACCACTTTGATATAGCGGATAAGAGACTCCATGATCCACTCCCTTTGTTTGATACCTTTTAGGTCGAAGCAGGTGAGGCGTCTGTCTTGGCACAGAATTACTAAAAATAAGCACAATAGTACAGTTATCTCCACAAAAGTAGAAAGGAAGCAAAATCGAAGACCACGAACAGAGAATTGCGCTGAGCTGTTTTACGATTAAGGCGGTTAAGGCAAGAAACAGCTGTGGATGCATGAAAATAACATGCATGCCAGAGCTTCTTTATGCGGTAGAGCCCAGTTGACAAAGCTATGTTCATGATCTACTATTTACCATGACTGGTGCATACCACCAAGAGCGAGCAGTCAAAGCTTTGTTTAATGCGGTCCAACAACTTGTACTCCAACTGTTCTCCTTCTTTCTCGCCCGAAGATTGTCGGTAGATTAGAACCTTGTCCGTAAGCTGGATCTGTGAGCAAAGACGATATAAAATATGTTCGACTGCACTTGAAAAAAAAGTAAACTTACAGCCAGTCTATTGTTGTATATAGCCACCTAAATAGTTTAGTCGAATGGCTCAGACCAAAAAAGCAAGTTGCGGCCCAACCTTTCTAACAAGATCATTGCAGCGAATACGAGTGGACTTCTGTCTTTGGAGCTGCTGAATGACCACATCTGTTTGATTCTCCCGAAAAGCATATCTGTCCTTGTGAAGTGCATGAATAGTGTTCAACATGAGTTGGTAGCAGGCCAACGAGCCATCCACACAGCCAACTATAAACGAGTTTGTCACAAAAAAAATCTAAATAAAATAAGAATAGCCTGCTCACCCACAACGCAGTAAGGCTTTTGTCGAAAAGCCATGCACCAAGGCCAAGCATCCAGTTGCGCCATAGCACCCAAGTCGCCACCTATAAAATTAAGTACTTTAGTTTTTTTTTGGACGGGGGGGGGGTATAAACGATTGGGAAAAGTATAATGCAGTAGTACCCAAACTTTTCATGCCATAAACATTGGAAGGCTCTTTAGAAAAAGTTAGAAGTCAACCAAGAAGCCTACCATCTCTAGTATGAAGGTTCAACTTTTTGTTGGAGCCAGTAGCCAGAAAGAAGGATCCGTTGGTGAATAGATGCACAGAAGTGGGGTCGTAGTCCAGCTGTTTGTCCGACTTGTGCATCTAATAAGAAATAAAAAAAAGTCGAAGAAAATTGGTTGAAATCAACAACAACCAACCACTTGGCCATTGTCATGCCCGTAAAATCCTATGGAAGGAGTCCAGTCGGCAACAACAAGCAGCTCTCCATGCATCCCACTCAAGAACAGAACATATCAAAGCTTTTTGACTGCAAATATCTTACATAGATGAGACAAGTGTGAACTGCAACGACCATACAGGCTCTCGTCCTGGCCTCTCAACTTTGCTGACTTCTTCACCGGTTGGCTGAACATATAATTTGTTGGCTAGACATCAATTTTTATTCCAAACACAAATAGACCAACCGTAGATCCTACAGCTGATCGAATTGAAATGGTGCCATCATAGAAGCCAATCGCGTAGTATTGTCCATCAGCACTCCAGCCGCAAGAAGTACATCTGGACTGCACCTTCTGTTTGCTTACATTCTTCTCATTTTGTGCCCAAATACCTGCAAATAATTTTTGATAAGAATGAGATGCAGCGGATCAATTTTTATGGCGCCCTCTAATAGGGGGGCACCCTTTAATAAGTAGGCCTTTCAGCAGGACAACCATAGGGAACCGACATAGAAACCCTTAAAAATACAAACAACTGGCATTATCAAAATATTAACCAAAATCTGTGACGGAGCAGCTGAGCAAAACAATAGAGACTGTCGAGAAGGCGATGCATTGTATGGCTTCATTGTGCCTAAATATCACTTGAAATTTTCACATGGGAAATTCGAGGAAAACTTACGTATATTTGAGCAAGCCTTCATGCTGGTCACTCCAAACAATCACAGTTTTGTCCTGAGAACCAGAGGCGTATTTTTCACCGGTGTGTGCGAAGGCTACAGCATACACCAAATCTTTGTGACCTGTAATAGACAAATATGACCATTAATTTGACTCAGACTACTTGTGTAGTTGATGTCGTCACCCTCATTTACTCAATATATAAGTAGGTAAGTTGTTTTAGATCTTTCTAAGCATTTGTAATATGCTATGAGGGATTTGAAAAAACTATTTTCCACACTTTCTCGTCACAGACAGTCGGTTTTTGGGAAGTCGAAAAGGCTTCATATTTTGCCTTGGGAGATTAAGGTAAGCAACCCCAGGTACTACTACACTTACCGTATTCTTCCTAATTATAGGCCCGGGTCTATAATTTTTCAACCCCCCACCCCCTCGAGAGGGATTTATAATTAGAGAAAATACGAAAATACAAATAAGCATAAGCTTTAGGCTTAAACTACGCCAGCGTAGGATAGCCGAAACTCAGAGTATACCCTGTTTCACCTATGTAAGGGTCTCAGCTAACCCACACTGGCCTATAATTAGAGAGAATACGGTAAGTGTAGTAGTACCTGGGGTTGCTTACCTTAATCTCCCAAGGCAAAATATGAAGCCTTTTCGACTTCCCAAAAACCGACTGTCTGTGACGAGAAAGTGTTTTTAAAATCCCTCATAGCATATTACAAATGCTTAGCAAGGTCTAAAACAACTTACCAACTTATATATTGAGTAAATGAGGGTGACGACATCAACTACACAAGTAGCCTGACTCAAACCAACCTTTGAGGGAGATGATCACGGATCCGTCGTTAGGGTCATAGACGATGACTCTGTTGCCGATTGCTACAAGCAGCTGTGTTCCATCAGGTTTGAAAGCCAAGTCATAGATGCAGGATCTGCAATGACAAATTTGTTATTTTTGTTAACCCAATTACTTTTCAACCGATAAGACGTCACACATTTCCCTGTGCACATATTTTTTGCAGACTGACTCCATAAGCATAATTCCCATATGCATAAGACGCACATATTTTACCCTTCGTTTCCCCCACTATTTCACCAATCTCAATCTTTCTATACTTTCTCAACCACATGGCTCCAAAAATATGAAACCGCTAACTAATTTATCCCAACAACAACACCAATCCGGAACTAATAGAGCAGTTTTCTGAAGAAATGGGTCTCCAAAGGCCGTGCTCAACCAGCAAAAAGAGGAGTCCCAGCTGGCAAATTTATAATTTATTTAGCAATGAATTAAGAAGGTTGTTTTAAGGGTAAATAAATGGGTGGACAACACACACACACACTCACACGCATCTCTAATATAAATAAGTGTTCAGAGTAGTACCCAAAACATTTCATGATGTCAATGGCAGCAGGGCTCGGGCCGATGCTCTTCGCCGGTCGTCTTTTGATCGTAGTGGTTGTTGTTGTGTGTTTATCTCTACAGGTAGGCAATCTTGTCTGATTTTGAGCCTTAATCTATCGCTTATTCTCTTCACTCTCCTAGATTAGTCCGGCCGAGTCGAAAGCCGGCGAGTGTTGTGGGGCGGCGGATCAGGACATTCCTTTCTGCAAGGCTTTCAGTTCACTGAACAGTCTGACACAGACGGAATTGCGCCTTTTGCTCGGTGACAAATGTGATGAGTCCCTTCAAAGTATGACCATGGAGAAGCGAAAACCGAACTTTATTCGTTTTGGTCGTAGTTTGGGTAAAATATGAATATGTGTGTGTGTGTAAACTATGAACTTAGGTTCTATAAACAGTTTAACTATGAGCTTAGATTCTATAAACAGTTTAACTATGAGCTTATAGTTAATTATCGATAGTTATGATTATAGTTATTATAGGTATGGATCAGGCCTGTGTTGGCCTCCGGTGGGCAGGCTAATTCCTATGCATTTCTCGTCATCATTAACTTTAAAAACACTCCAATAAGATTGTCCGCTATGGTAACAGGACCGGAGGCCGGAGGCGGAGCACAATTTTTTTTTGTGAACACAGGCCTGATATGAATATAGTTATTTTAGTTATGGATATGCCGTATAATCTATATTAATCCTCAAACCCCCCCCCCCCAGTTATGGATATAGTCCCATTCGTCACGACGGTTGGTGGTCAACGATTTTTTACGGCTCAACCACCCAACAATTGGGTACTGACACCATACTCAAAAATATAGCCCTGAATATCAGCTACATTTTTGAGTATAGTATCAGCACCCAATTGTCGGGTGGTTAAGCCGTAAAAAATGGTTGACCACCGACCGTGGTGACGAGAGAGGGGGGAGGATTAATAGCGGTTATATGGTAGTTATTATAGTTATGGATATAGTTATTGTAGTTATGGATATACCGTATTTACTCTATTAAGCGGGCATGCCCGCTTATTTTTCGACCCTTTGCTAGGGGGTCCGCTTATTAGAGGGTGCGCGCTCATTAGAGGGTGCCCGCTTAATTTTCGGCCTTTTCTCGTATCATAATTCAAATGTTATTGGGAAACACAATGAGATAGATCTCAAACGACTCAGGAAGAGCTGCAAATTCATTAGGTAGGGTGCCCGCTTATTAGAGGGTGCCCGCTTAATAGAGTAAATACGGTAGTTATTATAGTTGTGGATATAGTTATCATAGTTAATTATATACAGTCAACCCTCGATTTAACGACCCGCCTAAAAAGTTGGTTCCACAGAATCCTTACGATTTTTGCCCTACAGACATCATTGTCAAAATTGACAAAAGATGTCAAAACGTAAGGGAAAAAATGGTCGGACCCAGCTGTGGATCGAACTTTTTAGGGGGTTCGTCAAATAAGGCGGTTCGTTAAATCGAGGGTTGACTGTAGCATTTATAGCAGACTATGGGTCTTAGGGATGACTATTTGGCTTGGTCAAAATGTTGGCTTCACTACCAACCATGTTGGTGCAAAAACTTGAATCATGAGATTAGGAATAGAGCTAGTGGCAAAGGACCACCATACCTTTCGCTGCTTGCTCTACAAAAACTATTTTCTTTGTATTTTAGGAAAATCCATGCATGGTTCCGACCCTAATTTCCTGCGGTTCGGTCGTTCCTTACCTCTGAGCATTGGAGATGAGGAGGAAGGCAATTGGGCGCCGAAGAAGCGAGCCTCCTCAGGTGTTAACGCCAACTTTCTCCGCTTTGGTAGGCTTTCATTTCAGCAAGCTCACAAACACTTGGCTGTATGACCATTCCGTTGGTAATTGTCATCAAAAGTAGGCAAACTTTAGGCAAATCTTCTGACCCCAACTTCCTGCGCTTTGGTAAACGCTCCTCCAACGAACTGGCGGAAGATTCGGCGGAGCCTAATTTCTTGAGATTTGGCAGGAAAATCCCCACCAACAACAACTTTCTCCGGTTCGGACGCTCAATTGGTGATGAGGAGGAGAAATTCGACAGGGAGTACAGGAAGCCCAACTTTCTAAGGTTCGGCTAACTACCAGCCGCCAAGTTTTGAGATTGCTGACCCACCCAGTGACATCAACAGCACAATCCTCGTACACAAATCACCCCAAATGATCAATCAGCGAAAAAATAAATAAAGAAAAATGGGGGCCACCACTTGGCCGCCTGTTTTCATCTGTAAATACCAAATATTGTTGTCTATTTGTTCGAGAAAGAGAAAAACCAGCACCAAGATTTGTTTCTCACCGTTGAGGCAAATGCATAAAGACGGATTTGAACACAATTTATGAGTCTTTAAGTTTTGCATAAAAAAAACCTACCCAGCCTCTTCTTCTTCAGTGTGCTTGTCTATCCAGGTAAGTACGGGCAACATTTTGCCAGCAGGTCAACAACAAGACAAAAATTATATATATATACCTAAGGCTGGTTGTACAAAGGTCAACAGGACAATAAAGCTTGAACTAAGGAAGCATTCTTGAGTGTCTCCATGACAACCATCGCCAAAATTCAGCCTATTTTTTTTAAAAAGCAACTAAACCACCAGTGGAAAAAAGAAGGGCTAAAGTTCATTGTATCAACTCCTCTCAAAAAGCGGTTTTTACTACTGTTTTGTGTGTTTTAGGGCCTGAAACGTGTAGGAAACATGTTTTTAGGTGGCGAACGCCACCTTTTGCCTTGGAGGACCAAGGTAAGCAACCTCAGGTACTACTACATTTGGGCATACAACTAAGCCTTAAGCCTCGCGTACAATGAGGCGACTGGCGATTGGCTGTAGCGATTTGGTGCGTACAATGAGTCGCCAGTCGCCGTCGCCTCATTGTACGCGAGGCTTTAGGCTTAGGGTAGACCAGCCTAGGTTAGTCAAGACCCTTAGGCTTAGGGTAGACCAGCCTAGGTTAGTCAAGACCCTTAGGCTTAGGGTAGACCAGCCTAGGTTAGTCGAGACCCTTAGGGTTAGGGTAGACCAGCCTAGGTTAGTCAAGACCCTTAGGCTTAGGGTAGACCAGCCTAGGTTAGTTGAGCTATATCACATAAAGAAGCTTTGATATGTATGCTATTTTCATGCATCCACAGCTTGTTCTCGAGTAATTTATGCAACAGGTATGCTTCTGTGCATGTCTCGTCTCCAAGCCGTCGTCACCCCCATAAAGGAGCCTGAGGAATAGAGAAGAGAATGAGCTTCGAGATAAATATGAGCAATGATCCCTTAGAGTTAAATGTCCCCACTTTTGCCATTTTGTTTACCATGATTCACACCACCACATCTGATATCCTCAGTTTATTAAATGTATGTGTAAAAATTGTGCTGTAAATAAAAGTTTACGAGCAGTTGACACCCCAGCTAAAGAATAAAACAAGAGACAAAAGCCAACGGACAGACATATTCATTTGGAGTAGGGGCCATCCAGATGTAGTGGTGCAATGACTTTAGGCAATTGCCCCCCACCCCCTCCTGCCTCTCCTTCTCGCCCATCCAAAAGTGTATGCTTATTGATCAGCAGAAAACTTGCTACTATAATCTCCTGGCTATTTCTTGTGTTTGCATCTTAACTTCTCTGGGTTTTGGTAGTTCCAAATTAATATTAAAATATGGACTTTGCTGGATTGGACCACCTCCCTCCCCCCTAAAAAATTAACATACTCTTTTTTTTTGCCCTTTTAACATGTTTTTCTCACTGGAGCTTGCGGCTTGGGAGTTAGATAGGGTTTGGACTTGCCCCGAAGTGGACTTGGGAGGTAGAGAGGGTTTAAACTCCGTTTTCCCCTTCTCTCTACCCTATGACCCCCTTTATATCCATTCTCTTCGTTTGACTAACTGCGCATTTTTACACACCTTTTTGCAGCCAACTAAGAGGAGAAATGCATGATGAAGGTATGGCTGCCTTGGACCAGTATGTGGCACCTGGTCTTCGGCTCTGGATGCTGGTTGGTCTTGTTTCCGGAGTGCTGCTTGTGATGGTGGTGATTGTGTGCTGCTTCATGCGCATCCGCATTCCTCGCACCAAACGCCAGATTGAGTTGATTGCTGCCAAAAGGAAAATGAGAAAACAACAAGCCTCCAATGCCAATCCTGTGCCTGGTGCTTACCCAGAACATGAGGTGGAGCACCGCAGCCAAACCATTGTTATGAACTCACTGTCTAGACCTATACAAGGACAGGGCACTACTGTCGTCAAGAAGAAGAATGTACAGCCTTTGGCTTCCAGAAGTATTCCTGTCTGAGATGTAGCACAGGTCAAGAAATTCCCACCATTCTTATATATCAACATCAATCCAAGCATACCACTAAACATATAAGCATATAAGGCTTCTTCTTTTCCCCGTTCGGCAAGTGTTTAAGGGTCTAAAACTCAAACTTTGACGCTACCAGGATATACACCTTACCCCCCCCCCCCTTAATAAAAATCAACTTTTCTAAAAGTGTGCCTAAAAACCATTTTAAAGCAACGATTTCGGTATAAAGAAGTCAAAATAGCAACTTAGAGGGGAATAAGGGATGCATTGGGAGGGGAAGGGAATAATAGGGTGCCACCCTCCTAAGAAAGTGACCCCTTACTTGTCCCTTGCCCTCCCTATGCAGCCCCTCATCCCTTTATAAATTCTTTTTTTGAAAATAATCCATAGATTTAATCATTTTGTGCGGGTCAACCTGCACAGAATGTTGCCATAATGATGTTACAGTGTGTTTAATTCTTTACATTACATATAAAGAAATAAAGGCGACAGATTAAGTTGGGTGCAGAAATATAAGTACAGAGAATTAAGAAAGCTATGATCACCAGGCTTGTTTGGCACAAACAAAAACTACAAAGTCATTTTAAGTTTGGCACAGTAACATCGATAGCATCTATTTTGTACATACTTTACTGGTGATATTGGTACCTCGGCTGTTTAATGGCGCACCCCAAAATTTTAACAATTTAACGGGAATTTTGCTTCAAATACTCTTACTTCTATCGAGCTGACACATTTTAACATTCAACAACATAAAGTTTAGCTTCTTCAGCTATCTGCGACCACAAATGATAGAAAATATCGAGTCCACCAAATTTCTTCCTCCAAACAAAATCAGATACCGTATAACCTCTATTAATTCTCCCCCTCTCTCGTCACCGTTTGTCACATACGAAGACCAGCAATCCGACGTTATGGTAGTACCTAGCTAAATGAAGCATTGAATAAGTGTGTGTGCAAAGTTTTGGCGTCTCTTCTCTCGACTGGCCTCACTCACAAGAAAATATAAAAAATTATTTTGGAGTGCGCAACCAAATAGCAGAAGTACCGTGATATTTAGAAAACTATCTGGTTAATGTTCTACAGCTTGTCTTCTAGTCTCTTCTTCTTTCTGAAAATTGTCCCAGTAATGAGCGGCAGATGGTCCCGGAATGCAGCCCAAGTAGAAGACGTGAACAGAAAAGGAACATTTTGGCACTTTAAAAGAGCCCACCTCAATGCTCTAAAAGATTAATAAAGACTAATACCATATTTGACTGTAGCGTTTATCCCTATGCCCAAATAGGCTCTCAAATCCTGACTTTTTTCGAGATAATCGGCTGTCAAAAATATGTGCACACCATAACTCTTAATTATAGGATACGTATAACGACATCTCCAGAGTCAACTTTTCTCGAAAAATTCAAAAACTGTGATTTAATTATGGCCATAGAGCTAAACACTACAACGACCAAACACGACCATTGCAGACTAGACTTTACACTACATGGAGGTCTGACTCTAATCTGCCTACTTACCCTATCAATTCCTAAAGTGATGGTTCGTTTTCCTGTGTCCAGCAAAAGTTGTCCACTTTCTGTGTTTACGATTATCCTTAATTTCAACGAACAGACTCAAGCCAGTCGTTTTTTTTTACTAAAAAAAAAACTACCTGTAATGTATCCTAATCACATCACACATCCGAACACTAATGTGTTGTTGGGCAGGAATGTTTGTGCAATTTCTGGTAAACCTAAGCGTCCTGAAAACCACTTTTGTTGTGGAAAAGACGAAAACGATTCACCCTGCAAAGTAATTCATCAGCAAATCGGATCCAAAAAAGTAGCCAAGCCATCGCCACATTGTTTTATCCTAAACAGGCTGTTTTGGTGATTTAAAATGCCGAGTCCGACTCTACTGGATTTTACCCGCCCGCACCATCCAAATTTAATATACCTCTCCCAAAAAAAATTTCAGGGCTTGGAATTGAGATGCGCACATAAGCATACCTGACACATAAATCACTCGAGAAGAAGCTCTGGATACAGGAAAATAGTATGCATACCAGAGCTTATTTATGCGGTAAGTCCCTAAGTAAGGGAAACTATGTTCAAAATCTTCTATTTTCCTACAGAGTGGCCCTTCCTTGTCCCTTCCCCTCCCTTATACAGCCCTTCTTCCCAATAAAATATGGTTGAGTAGGGGGGTATAATACAGTAGTACCGCCGAGTCCTTTCTTCAACCTACAATGCCCATCATTTCAGTGCGTCCTAGACGAAAGCAGTGGCGATAAAAGAAGTCATTGTCGATCTCCTCATCCAGACTAAAAAAATTAATTAATAGGCAGTTTGAAAATAGAAATGAAGCACTACCACAGCCCATGCTCCGCCCCATATAAGTTGGTTAAGGCGGAGCATGAAGGAAATTATTTAATAAACTTACGGAGCTGTTGCTTCTTCATTGAGCAATAACGTGTTCCACTGGTCTCGAATCACCCAGTCAATCAAGCACTGGGGAATCATCTTGTCCTTTCTCAGCAGCTTTGTGGAATTGACCAGCAAAATCAGATGAGAAACCCTTAGATAACGAAGTACGTCGATGAATTGAAGCCAGTCGTAGTTCTCGCTGCTAAAGAAGTCACGCATTTTCTTCTCGTCGATTTCGGTTTCTTCTGGGAAGTTGTGCAGATATATCCACTAAATAAAAAATTACTTATTCTGCAAGCAACATATTACCTAAGCTTACATTGCGAATAGCCACGTACAAGTCCATCTCGTTTTCTTTGACACACAAGGTTTCACTAGCAGCAGAAAGTATTTTTGCGCACCAATACGGACTGAAAAAGACAAATGTTATTATTTTTAATGCAAAATATAAAAAAACATGGGTACTACTGTGTTATACCCCCTCCTTACGATCGTTTATACCTCCCCCACACATTCCCCCTCCCACCACTCCCTCAAAAATAGTATACCAAGCCCCCTTCGGGGCAACTCCAAGCCCTCAAGCCCCCTGCGCTCCCTTCGGAAGGCGAAAGGCCCTGCGAACAAGCCCTTGCGAAGGAGGCGCACGGAGCTTGCGAGTAAGAGATGCGCGCACAGACATACCTGTGAGATGAATCCGAGCAAGATTTTCGAGAAATAAATGCATTTAGAGCCTCTAGGGTATTTTTTTTTGTAGGGGGGGTATATCATTTTTAGGAGGAGGTTGGCTTTATAAATTAGTGGGGGTATAACCTAGTAGACTCAAAACATACCTTAGTTTTTTAAGGAACTGAACATTCAAACAATACCGCCAAAAATTCCGCTTCATAAATTCCAACGCTTCAACCACTTTCTGAGGAAATCCATAGGTATCGGCTAGACTTAGGCAAAGCAAGATATTGTCGTCGGAAAAGTAAGAAGAAAGCAGATCAGAGCATCTTGACAGCACACTTGTTAGGTTGAGCATGGCTGCAGACGCCACCTAGAAATCGTAGACTTTGAGAATGCAAAGTTAGTGCTTAATTTATATATAGACGTACCACTCCTCCAATGTGCTCTCTGTCGATCTCAATTTCATTGTTGTAGAGAGAAGCGAAAACATTGTTAAGTCCTGAAAAAATGGTTCGTAAAAAAAGTAAATCTGAGAGGCAAGAAAACTATTAAATATAGACTTATTGACTCTAATGGATTATCGGGAGCTTGGAGGTAAAGATGTGCACACACACATACCTGAGACATAAATCGATCAAGAAGAAGCTCTGGATGCATGAAAATAGCATGCGTACCAGAGCTTCTTTATGCGGTAGGTCCCAGTAAAGGATACTATGATCAAGATCTTCTCTTTTTCTGAAGAGTGGCCCGTTAGTTGTCCCTTGCCCTGCCTATACAGCCCTTCATCCCTTTACTTGTCCCTTAAGACCAAAGTTTTGAGAAGTTTACCTGAAAAGCAGATATTGGGATCGATCACCTCCAACGTGTATTCATGCTCATGCGAGTCGCTCCAGTTGCCTTGAAATAGTGCTCGAAAATATTCACATTGTTCCAAATACACTTTGTGCAGTCGCCAAGTACTTCCAAGCGCATTTATAGTCACATCAGAATCTGTAGCAGCAAATATAAAGAGTTTAAAAAATAAACTACCAACGGGTAAACGACCAATTTGAGACGGTTTTTCAAACTTTTCCCTGAAAATATCAATAGGAGTCCTATATTTTTTGGAACGTTTTTTATTCTAAGGCACCCCGGCACGCAAAAAGACCTCAGGAGTCCAAATCTGGAATGCCTCAGAATAAAAAAGTTCCATAAAATATAGGAGTTGCATTAAGGTAAAAAAAAAACTGAAAAATCATCTCAAAGTGGTCACTCACCCTGCCAACCCCACAAAACCTACCTTTGCTTTCCAAAAACAGTTTTTGATGCACATATTTAGGGGTATCCAGCTTGAAAACCTTCGCTTCATTGCCATTTCCATCCGCTTGCTCGGAATTTTCAGTGTGGCTTGAACAATAAGGTCTCTTCTTAGTAGTAGTGGTCCTTCTGCACTGACGATTGCACAATCCACTGGTACTCGGCTCGATGGGATCTATAAAAGTGGAAGAAGACTCAATATCATCACTATCATCTTTGCCCAACACACTGCCCATCTCCCTCCAGCACAGCTGATTGTCCGAGAAGAGTGGCGAATCAGTCGACTAACAGGAAGGGAAAAGATAGTCCAAGCTGCAAAGTGCTTGGAGTAAATCGATTTTGAATTGGCGCAAAAATTGGGACGCAAAGAGGTGTGGTGAGAGCACGCTGTTGTGTTTTTAAGAGAGCATTTATCTCCATTTTCCAATTTCTGCTGCTTCTTCTTCTGTAATGGATAAGAGAGAGGAGATTTTAGGCAAAAACCAGCAGGATTTGCCGACTGTTGAAGCCGGTATTACAGCTATTCCAGTCTCAGATGATGAAGATGAGCAAGAACCAGTCGGCAAGAATGGTTATTTGGAAGATGCCGAGCCTGAGAATGGCTTCCACCCAAAAATTGAGCCGACTGCGCATAAATCGCAGTCGGAAGAGCCGGCTGGTTCGGATATTAGCAGCAAAGAGGGGGAGCAGGCCAACCTTCAAGATGTGACTGCGGAAGTAGAGCCTGATGCTGTAAGTGATGTGGATGAGCCGCTGCCGGTTCCTGAACAGAAGAATGTGATCGATGAGATTTCTGTTGCGCATGAAATGAATCATGTGAGATTTTTTAAGGTTTTTTTTTGACAAAAGTGGATATTAATGCTTAGTTGTATGCCTGAGTGTAGTACGGCTCAGAGAATACCATTCATTTGTTAGTTAGGTTAGTTGAGACCCTTAGGCTTAGGTAAGGCCAGCCTAGGTTAGTCGAGACCCTTAGGCTTAGGTGAGGCCAACCTATGTTTGCCGTGAACCACTAAACATGTGTGAAACGGGGTATGTGCTGATTCTCGGCTAACCTACCCTAATCCTTAGGCTTAGTTGTATGCCCAGATGTAATTCCTGGTGTTTAAAAATACTATTAATATGTATGTTGTTCAATCTGTCCTTCTTGTGCAATCTATCTCTAAAAATATATTATAACCATGTAGCTCTGAGGATTGGGATATCCCGGTAGCTAGTATTGTGAGGTCTCCTCAACTATGCGCTTCCATTTTTAGTACATGAAAGTAAATTCAATCAACTGGCTGGAACTGTCCGACAAAGAGGAGATGTGGGCTGTCTGTGATGCTATTAGTGCTGCTCATAGTGGTGATTATTCTATTGTTTAATGCCACACAAATAGGACACCTCTTTTTCTCTCATTCAGGTCTGCCGGACTCTCTTCTCAAGGAGGCTTTCCTCTACCTGCTCCAGGGTCATTTGAATAAGACGCCTAAACAGAAGCACTCCAACAGCTATTTACGCATACACTTGGAAGGTCTTATCAGGTGATTTTTAAGTTTTTAAGACTCTACTCTATTATAAACCAACCTCCCCCCCCTCCCAAAAGTAATATGCCCCCTATTAAATAACCTAAACCGAGTAGGCAGGCCTTAAGGGTCTAAGTAGGCAGACCTTAAGACAAACTGGCCCCTTAATAACTTTTTTGGGGCGGGAGGAGGGGTCTTAATGCAGTAGTACCGTTTTTTAATGCTTATTTGGAGCTCATTTAAGCTATTTAGGATCTGGAACCTGGAAGTAAAGTCGGAAAAGCCTACCGACAGAGCCACTAAGTTTATTGCTGCACCAGCTGCCTATTCCCCTCCTGTTGTGGTATATCCCCACTTTTTTTGTCACTTAAAAAGATCTATCTACTCTATTTAGAAGAGACGCCGTGGAAATGCCCAGAGAAAACGTGCCATTAAGGCGCTAATGGGAGTAGGCGAAATATTGCAGCAAGCCCAACTCAAATTTGCCACTGAAGAGGGGGAATTGGATGGTAAGACTTTTTGACTCTACTGTATTATACCCTCCCCCTCTCCATCCAGAATCTTGCTCAAATTCATCTCACAGGTAAGTCTGTGTGCGCATCTCTAACTCCAAATCTCAACCCTCCTTCGCCTCCTTACGACGGCGACGGGGGCTCGGAGACATGGAGTTAAGATGCTCAGTTGATATGCCTCCTTAGGAAGTGGCCCCTTACTTGTCCCTTACCCTTCCTATACGGGGGGGGGTATAATACACTAGTACCCACATTTTTATAGGCTCGTCGACATTTTAGTAACAAGTCGACTTTTTTTTATTTAAAAAGCATAAAACTATAATTTTTCTTCTTTTTAGTGGATGAAGACGAGCATGGCACCATATCCATAGGTGGACAAGAACTAAGCTTCGAGAGTTGGGCTCAACTTAACAAAATCAAGGAGAATGACATAGTGCACAGTACAGTTGTCCCACCAAAACAAAAAAGGTTTTTATTTGTCATTTTCTTTTAAAACCACATTTTTACACACACAGTTGTAAAGCTACGCTCACAATGATGAGTGCAGCATGTGGCGTGGGGCTGTGGCTGCATAGTACGGTTGGCCTTCCGCGTACCCCCCTCTCGCACATACCTCCCTCCCGCGGCTGAAAACTGCCCAAAATTCGTCCCGTCATCCCTCCCGCTAGCGATTTCACGGGAGGGAGGTCAACAGATTACAATGCAAGCCACACTCTGCCGCCACAGCCACACGTCACACGCTGCAGCCACAACTAACCTTTAGGCCTAGGGTAGACCAGCCTAGGTTAGTCGAGACCCTTAGGCTTAGGGTAGACCAGCCTAGGTTAGTCGAGACCCTTAGGCTTAGGGCAGACCAGCCTATGTTAGTCAAGATCCTTAGGCTTAGGGTAGACCAGTCTAGTAAATCTTCTATTAAGCAGGCATGTCTGCTTAATTTCCGGCAGCTCCTGATTTAAATCACTTCTATTTAGGCCTAGACCGCAGCCCAAGCAACGTCAACAAAACCAGATGCCAATCAAGGAGATTGAGGAGCCCAAGAAGATGAATTTGCTTAAACCAGAGGTTTTGCTTTCCTTATTCCAACCATCTGAGCAGTCTATTGTAGAAAGACGAGGGAGAGATTAGTGAGAGCGAGTCCAGCTCCTGCTCCTCCACTTCCTCCGAAGAGGGGGAAGATAGTGAAGCGGCCAGAGGCAGACGACGCAAACGAAGGGTTAAGGAGCGACGAAAGGCGCCCACCAGTGTGTCCAACATGAACCAGATGTTCGCTAAGTTCTACCAATACCGCTTCCAAATAGCCCAAAATCTCAGTCTGCAGCAGAAAGCTTCATTTTTGGATCTCATCAAGGTTGGGTGTGGAGTGTATTTTATGTAAAACTTTACTTTGGGTCATAAGTCCTGCGGTTTTTGTTCTAAAGTTCAATTCGCCCTATTATTTATTCAAGACATAATAACAACTGATCAACAAAGTAATCTTCTACGAATTTTACAACCTTTTCCCATCGTTCTTCCAGCTGTTGAATGCCCCTGACGTAGAATTCAGCTGACTTCGAGGCAAAGAATTCAGTAAGGTTTTAATAAAACTTCTTCTACAGAGGCATATTGTTTTCCATGCAGGAAGTGCTGAAGCGATTGGAAGAGATGATTTTCTGATGGAGCAATATACGGAGAATGAGGCAGTACTTCTATTCCCTACTTTAAAACTAGATAAGCATCTCTGGCACTCAATTCATTAAGCTTCTTCTATAGAGGACTTAGGAAGTTATCATCACACAGGCTTGGTCTTCCACTTTGAGGCTTGTCTTCCAGACTTCTATCCCTTTCTTTGAAACGACAAAAAGCATGTCCGGCATTGACTTCTACTGACTCCACTATCTCCATAGACCTCACAAGTTCTTCTCCCAGCTTTAACACCACAGCACTCTGAATCATAACCAAACAGCAGCACGTGACGCATATAAATGTCAAGCATCTAAAAAGTTGTGTAGAAGTAACAGAATATATCAAAATTATGCCTAGAAACAAAGCAAAAATAAAAAACAATACTGCATATTGAACCTTGGAGCAAAAGCCGCAGGACTTATGACACAACCTTATACATAACGACGTTTCAGCAAAGCAATGGTGGCATAAGTGCAGCCAGACAACAGCAGCAGATGACACAATTTATGGCTAGTTTGGTTGGCACTCCCAGATTATGAAGCAGATGAAAAAGATTTTGCAGAGGAGATGTTGTGAAAACATTTTTGTTCTTATCTTTTTGTTTTGACTATTAAAGACTATATATAGATTGACGGGCTACTAAAATCATTTTAGTAAAATGGCATAGCACGTCAATTTTTGGCGGGAATTTGAAAAATTACAGAAAAACAATCTTTCAAGTCGAGATTTTCTACTAGTTCTTCTTAGTCATTTAATTTCTGCGATTTCTGACCCGGTATATAACCTTTTTTACATAGACCTAAAACTAAACCTAAGCCTTAGGTTTACTATAGGCCAGCGTAGGTTAGCCTTGAATCACTGCAACAGGTATAACAAGGTTTAAACCTAGGCTGACCTACCCTAAGGGTCTCGGCTAACCTGTTCTGGCTTACCCTAAGCCTGAAGGTTTCGGCTAACCTAGACTGGCCTCGCCCAAACCTAAGTCTTAGTTATATGCCTGGCGTCAGAAAATAACATTTACACGGTTGTCTACCTTGGTCTCCAAGGCAAATTTTTATCTTCTCGGCTTCTTAAAGACCAACCTTTTATGACAAAAAGGGGCGGGAAATAGTTTCTTATCGTATTAGCGTTTATAGAAATGCTTAGAAGGGTCTATAACAACCGGCGCAACCAACATTACATTTATGTGTTACTTTGTGCCTGTGACTCATCTCTCCCAACTAGCAGCAAGTAAACCAGCACAACAGATCAATCTTGCCT
Source organism: Subanguina moxae (assembly GCA_000981365.1). Taxonomy (NCBI): domain Eukaryota; kingdom Metazoa; phylum Nematoda; class Chromadorea; order Rhabditida; family Anguinidae; genus Subanguina; species Subanguina moxae. The sequence continues at coordinate 5,118 of BBSZ01005768.1, read as the reverse complement.
ACTGTTAGTCGGCACCAGACCAAAAACCATATCCATTAGACATACCATCAATCCGAGCATCCATCTGCCGCTAGGCAACCAAAAATCTATCCAAGACTTGTCCCTTCCAACCATTCTGGACTAAGAGGGCATTAAATGTGCTCAATGTCAACAAAATCCAGAGGGCAGCAGGGCTATCCACCCGTAAAGCGTTGCCCTCTCCAAGTGTTGGTCACCCAAAACATTACTGCTTTCTCGACTCGGCTGCCAGCTGACTATTTCCTACTAATTACCGCTTCAGCTACACTTTTGTTTATAGTCCAATTTGGGGACTTTGAGGACTGCTTTTTATAGTCCAGTGATATTTTTTATAGTCCAGTGAAAATTCTGCTGATCCTTCTATCTCTTCTACTCTATACTAGACGACTACTTCTACGAAGAGCGCAGAGAGAAAGAAATGCAGCCAGATATCACTAGTTTCTTCTCATCTAACCGTTAGACTTTGTTCGTTGAAATGGGTTGTTAATATATTTTTTGTTAGCTATGAGCATACACTCATAATTCGATATAACGGCCCCCTAAGGTTCCGAAGGGGGCCGTTATATGGAATATTTATTGTATCGTATATCAAAATGTAGCCTAGATTATAACCCTAAGCCACAGTCAAACCTGGATAAGCCGACACCCCTAAATTCAAAAAAATGTGTTTGTGGCATTGTGTTTTTGACCTATGCTCTGCTAGTGTCTTCTGGGCATCTTGTATATCAAAATTTAGCTTAGATTCTAGGCTACGTTTTGGTATATAACATGTCCAGAAGACACCAGCAAAATATAGGTCAAAAACACAATGCCACAAACACATTTTTTTGAATTTGGGGGTGTCGGCTTATCCAGGTATGACTGTATTTTATGGCTGTATGCAGTTTCACCCGTCAAATTACTCCTTTATCCCCTCAAATTGCTTAAACCTGATTATCTCGGCTGTTTTACAACAAGTTTCTCTAATTTTTTTCGCAGTGTGTAGCCCTGGATCTGCTCTTTCTAATGCAGTATTAGTTGAGATAATAGTGCTTTTGACCTATGTTTTGGTGGTGTCTTCTGGGCATGTTATACACCAAAATGTAGCTTAGATTCTAGGCTACATTTTGGTGTATAACATGCCCAGAAGACACCAGCAAAACATAGGTCAAAAACACAATGCCACAAACACATTTGTTCGGCAAAAAACCGACGTTAATTATGCACCAACCGAATATTTCTTTTTATCAATTCCCATCGGTTGGACTGCACTGCTGTGCCTACACTTTTTGTCCTGTCTGCTTTTTCCTATCCGCTGAGAGGACTAGCTGGCAGGTCCGATGTGGCATTTGATTTATGAGTGTCCTGCTCCACTTTGTTGATGTTGTTGTCAACCCTAACTAGTCCAACCCCAAAGCCATCAGCCAATGAAAGAGAAGTGGTGGGCAAATGCCCTGCTCTCAATGAGAAACAAAGCGGCCAGAGCTTGCACACCAGCACCACCACCAACAACCAGAAGAGCACTTGCCTTCCAAAGATCTCTTCCTTGGGCTGCTGCTTTTGTCTCACCCAAATTAATGTGTGGGGGAAGCAGTAGATAACCATATGGATGGTCAATTCCTGAATGGCACTACTGACCTGGGCAAGCCAAGCCGTCTCTGCATGTCTTGCTGTTGAACACTAGGTGAATGGGCGGGAGGTAGCAAGGTGTGATGGCTGCCACACAATAATGCAGGAGGACGACTATATGGTTGCTGAGCCACTCCTCCATAAACTAATATTGAGTGTGGTAGTAATAATACGCACAAGTGGTGGTGTTCACTCCCCTCCTCTCCCTGTTGAATAGGATACTAGATGGATGACCTGACAGGGGGTGGGGATACCTACATAATTGAGGGCACCAATATATATCGTTGCTTGGTCTCCTCGCTTCTGGCTGCCTTTTCTCTTTGTCTATTTATTCTAGTAATTCTGAGGATTGTAGCTTTTTGCAACAATTCTCTTCTCTCTTGTATTTTTTTTTGGAAGAGGAGGGAAGAGGAATGGACGGCAAAGCGAACGGCACCAATAGAGAAATCAACAACTTTCACTCATATTCTTGCTCAACAGATTTCCCATCCACTTGCAGGCAGTATTTGGGACGATTCTCATATGCTCCAGTTGCGTTGTTGACCATATGCTGCGGCAAATCCTCTCTGGAAGCTCGAGCATGCTGGCGATCGGCCTTGTGTAGACCTGGCTGTTGGTGATCCAGGTCAACCCTAAGCCTAAGGGTCTTGACTAACCTAGACTGGTCTACCCTGAGCCTAAGGGTCTTGACTAACCTAGACTGGTCTACCCTGAGCCTAAGGGTCTTGACTAACCTAGACTGGTCTACCCTGAGCCTAAGGGTCTAGGCTAACCTAGGCTGGCCTACCCTGCTTGCGCGGATCGAGCTATCTAAAAATTTCAAAAGAGGGTGCTCCTATGCCTTAGCTGTCTTCTGCTTCCTATGCCTTCCTTCGAGGCCACTTATTTGAAGGGCCATTCACCCGTCTTCCTTACTGAGCCATGGCGTAAAGTGCCTCTAAATACATTCTCTGATCAGGACTATTGCTTGGATTCATCTCTAACTCTTGAGCCTTGGTCGCTCCCGTAAAGGATCTCGGGGGCTTGTGAGTTAGAGATGTGCACACAGACTTAGCTGCGAGATGACTCCGAGCAATACTCTTGATCAAATAAATGCATCTAGAGGCACTTAGAGTAAGGGAGACGGGTGAATGGCCTTTCATATTACTGGCCTCCTATGACTCCCTTTCCCTAATAACACAACCCCTATTCCCCTCTAAGTTACCATTTGTGAAAAAGATTAATATCTATCAAATTCTACTAACTTTTGGGTAAAAATCTCGATTTCCAGATTGCATTCTCCATTTTTCAGCGACTTATTTCAGTTGAATTCACTAAAAAGTCTCCTAGCCTCCAAGAAATGGCATCAGAGCAAAACACTGGTCTAGAGCTCAGTGAACAGACGCCCCTCAAGTCTGACACTGACACCAGTGTAGTGGTGGGCACTGAGAGCACTGCTGAAGGGGGTCAGCCAAACACCGTCACCACCGTTACCGAGAAGAAACGCTGGTTCTTCACCAAGAAGGTGAGTCTTTTCTTCCCATTCCCACATAAATTTGCACTCCTTACCCTGTCTAATTATGAGATGTGCTCTATTAAAGGGAGTCTTTAGTGTCATTTGGAGCGCCTTTTTCTCCTCTACAAAATGGCATATAACTTCCACCATTAGGTCCAACACATTTTCTTAACCATCCTGCAAAGTTATCGATCGCTCTTTGGACCATATCGAGCGGAAAGCGGCGCCATTCCTCTGCAACCCATTCTTCAGCTTTACCACTGTTCTGTGAGGCTTTGAGCATGCCTTTTTCTTCAGTTCCAACCACACAAAATAGTGGATCATGATGAGACCAGCTGATTTCGGAGGCCATTCTCTGTCGTCCCCAGTCCAATGAGACTGGACAATACTCGAAAGTTCTGAGAGTTTCGACCTTGCTCCACATCCACCCACATCTCGGTTGTGAAGAGACTTCGACGGTGACGACCAACGGCCTCATATATTGCCATAGCGGAGTCGTAGTCAGATATTAAATGAAAGAGGAGAAAAAGGGCTTTCATATGACAGCAGACACAATCAGATTTTACAAGTGGTCTGGAACTTTTGCCTCAGCCAGTATTTTTTTTTTGCTTTTCTCTATTGAATAGCATCTATTTCACCCTAAGAAGGTTGTTTTTTCGCAGTGATCTGTGAGACTCACAGATAGTGACAATTTATTGGAGGCTAAGCCCTTTTTCCATTTATTTTAATCGCCGCCCAGACTGCTCCTTTCCGGACACACAGGCAACACAAAAAGAGAGAAGGTCCCTGTGGAATTGAGGGTGATGGCCCTACTTAAAATTAAAAACTATATCCGTTGGGTGTGTCTCCTCCTGCGCTGCTCTTTGGTCCTGCAATGGGAAATGAAATGTTTTGACTGCGACTGTGCTAAATAAAATAAAAAGAGAAAGGAGCAGTGACTGGTGACTGGAAAATAGTTTTGCAAAGAGAAAAAAGTGGAATATATCCTTTTAGAAGGAGCCAGGCAAACATTGGTTGAGGAGTGGAAAACAAGTCAAAGAATTACGCACATTTGGGTGGTGGGGGATAGTGGGTTCGGCAGGTGATCTTGGCTCTGCAGTCGAAAGTCTATACAGTGCGTTTCAAGGGACCGACATAAAAAGCGCACTACAGTCAAACCTGGATAAGCCGACACCCCTGAATTCAAAAAAATGTGTTTGTGGCATTGTGTTTTTGACCTATGCTCTGCTAGTGTCTTCTGGCCATCTTGTGTATCAAAATTTAGCTTAGATTCTAGGCTACGTTTTGGTATATAACATGCCCAGAAGACACCAGCAAAACATAGGTCAAAAACACAATGCCACAAACACATTTTTTTGAATTTAGGGGTGTCGGCTTATCCAGGTTTGACTGCACCATGTAACCTTTTTTAATTTCCCCCCTCTTTCGTCACGATGGTCGGTGGTCAACGCTTTTTTACGGCTCAACCACCCGACAATCGGGTACTGACATCATACCCAAAAATATAGCCCTAAATCTCAGAAACATTTTTGGGCATGGTGTAAGTACCCAATTGTTGGGTGGTTGAGCCGTGAAAAATGGTTGACCACCGACCGTGGTGACGAGAGAGGGGGGAGGATTAAAGGGGCATGCTCGCGCCCGATGGAAATATTTTTTCAGTTTAAAAAAGGCGGGTACCAGGTGAATTCAAAAAAAATTTAATTTGAATTTCAAAATTGTCATTTTGCTTCTTTTTCGAGTTCGTATGACGTTGTTCATATTATTCGCTCTCACATTTTTTCAACCATCTGCTAGATTTATGCTTGTGTGTGTTTTAGGTTTGAGGTGTGAATAAACAAGCGCTATTGACGTTCCCTGCCGGATTGCTGATGGCACTTGCATGTTTCATTAGATAAGTTTCTCTTTATTTTGCCGTCTATTGCTTTTGGCTTCTTCCTCTTTTTTAGGTGTCAACAAGCGACCTGGTCGAGGAAGTCTGACGGATGAAAACAGCAAGG
>BBSZ01005763.1:0-17388 GCA_000981365.1 Subanguina moxae | reverse complement strand
AGGAATTTTAAAATAAACGTAAAGAAGGGAGCTTAGAATCTGAAATCCCCTCGTATTTCATGCTGTGTATGCAGTTTTTCTTGTAGCTGGAAAAACTGTAATAAAAGCGCTGGACGTGAATCCGCTTCTCCTGTGTCTATGCTTAAGATGCGAGGACAAACTTTAGCTTTTACTCAGTGAAAAACAGTAAAACATACGCATTGCACTGTCTAAAGTTAAAGCATTGAGATTTTTTTTAGCCTTTTTGCAATAAACATACATGATGATGAACATTGCCCAATACCCGCACTTCGAAATCACACATTGTTACTCTGGGGAAGTTACCACCTGGGATTGATAGGTTGATACAGGAATTTAGAAAGAAACTTACTGATTTCCCACTCCCTTCCATTCAACAAGTCTTTTAGGATGTGGAATCCATAGAAGACATTGTCCGTCCCTACAAGACATGTCCAATTATAGTCGACTGCAGTTGAAAACTTCACACAAGATTTCACTCCTATCACCATATCTCCTCCAATTACTACATTTAGGTATGAAACTTAGGGTTGGGCCGAGCTGGCTATATTAGCCGTAAACCATTGCAATAGATAAAACAAGGTATATTCTCTTTTACGCCTAACATAACAGGTCTAGCCTAATCCAATGTAGTAGAGTCAACTCTCGATAACTCGACACTCCAAGGAACAGGAGTGGAACTGCCGACTTATCAAAGGTGCCGAGTTATTGAGGTCCATTTCTCGATACAACAGCTTCTCGGGATGTTCCTTGAAGGGCCGAGTTATCGAGGGTGCCGGATTAACGAGGGTTGACTGCATGGCTAAATGTGGTAAATAAATGTACTAAATGTAATAATAGGAGGAGGTACCTCAAGAGACCAAAGCAAAATTTCGAAACTTCAACATTAAAATCCTACTTTCTAACAAAAAAGTGAAGAAAACAACTTGTTTGGCGTTTTTTATCGTATAAAAGTTGGGTAGGAAGGCTCAAAGAAGATTCACAGCAAAAAAAATTCTTGGGGACCTCGGATGGATCTTTACAAAAAGTAAAAACCATGTGGAAGTGACCGACATTTTAGTTTGCCAACAACTGACCTAGGAAGACATTGAGGAGGAAAATTTGTAGGACAACATTGACCACATAGAGCAGCTTGATGAACACATACAAACAAGTGACATAGGATCCCCATCTAAAATAGTGGTTTGCAAATATTGGAATTCTAATGAGAAGCCGTTACCGTTTGCCAACACAGAAGCTAGATACATCAGTGACCTGGAATAACCCATTCTACTCAATATAAATCTTTCATTTACTGATTCTGTACTTCTCTTTGTATTTCAAGTGCATCTTCCATGTGTCCAGCAATGGTTTGTCTGAAAAAATTGTAAAAACTCAAAAATTGTAACATTCTGAGGATTAAACGCCCATTCCATGATTCAAAATAGTGTTATTGGTATTGATTTTTTGACGTAGTTCCTTAGACGACTCTCAGGCAACCTACCACCAAAATTTTAGCTTATTGTCTGGGCTATAGTTTAAGGGGTAAGTTGCTTGAGAGTGGTCTAAGAAAACTGGGTCAAAAACACAATGTCAAGAACTTGATTTTGGAGTCGGCATGCTCTAATTGGGTAAAAAGACAGTTGGCCATGTATTTTGGTACAGTCAAACCTCGATATATAACGAATCCCCGATACAACGAACACTTTGGCTGGTCCCCAGGGATTCACTTTTTGCTTTCAAATCCGAATTTCTGAATATATTTTGAGTAGCAGGAGGCCTCGGAATGAAAAAAGATCTTTTAAAAATAGACACTTTTGTTCAATAACAAAACATGGCCAACTCTTTTGGTGGATCTTAGCGCAGAAAACTCACACAGTTGCAGATCTGGCATCTGCATCCATCATTCTTGCATCACATCTGCAAGAAGCTCAAATATACACTGTCTAGCAGTTTAGACGGTAAAATGGCTCTCACCCCATTTGTGTAAGGCTTTGAACATTGATGCCGGAGTGCCAGTGGAGCAGTCCCCTCCACATGATGCAGGGCACATAGAACATGAGGGCCTCTAGTGCCAGTACAAACGGCACCCACTGGTAGTAGCTGATTTGCCTGGCCCTGAACCTTTAACACATGGATTAATGGTTAAGAAGATGGTCCTATGGCTGGCTTACCGCCTGTCTCCATAGTCCAGGGGAAAGGCATTAGTTAGCGGAAGATAGTATGTCTAATATGATCAATAAGAAACTAATATAGAGATAAAAAAAGTAGTCTTTACATTTTCCACCCAGCAGTAATTTTCAGTATATTGCTCCCAAGCATCTGTGAATTGAGCCGGCACCCAACATTGAATCGGATATCCTGCAAAAATAGATATACCGTATAACCTCTATTAATTCTCTCTCGTCACGACGGTCGGTGGTCAAACATTTTTTATTGCTCAACCTAAAGATGAGCGGAGTCTTGGCATTCCAGGAGACACCGGCCCAAATCATCACGTCGCCAAACTCACCCGATCTGACTGTGGTGGAATATTTCGTGTGGCCCTACCTACAATCGAAAGCGTGCTCCAAACCCCACAAGTCGATTGCTGCGCTGAATTTCAGTTAGGAAGTTACCGACTGTTGGTCAACCTAACCCATCAAAAACTAATTTTATTACGACTTAAAAATGCCTTCTTTGGAAGGAGCATAGTACGGCTCGCAACAATATTTAAACTATAATTGCTCACCCACATACTGCTTGGCGGATACTATAATGGCGAAAGCAAAAATGATAGCTGATGTGTAGTGATAACTAAATCAGAGGATAGGTTACAGAAGTTAAAGTCGTTGCAGAGTGTAAAAGTACTTGAGTTTGTCCACAAAGTCATCATCTACTCGAGGGTGCAGCCTGCAAACAATTGTATTTGTAAATATAAACATTTTGGCTTTGAATAGAACATGTGTTACCCTTTGAATATAGCTGCCAAATAATACAATAGCATACCCGCAGAGAGAACCTATAATTAATCAAATGTAGAGCTTGCTATCAAAAAGTCTAAGGATCCATAAAAATGGCTGTATTTCAACTTTCTGACTTTTGAACAAATTTCTATTTACACCATTGGAAAGCCCTGCCAATTGTGCGTCGAATAAAAAGTCAAGCTAAAAGTTGGACAAGTAGGCAGAAGCAAGTCAAAAATCTGAATTTGTTTCATATTCTACTTGGTTCTGCCTACAACTTTTTCACACTTTCATAAAATACTGTCTTTGCGGTGCCATTCGACGCAGAATTTACGATTCTTTTCAATGGTGTAAATAGAATTGTAAGGAATCTGCAGCCAGACTCAGGGAACAAAAGGATAAGCAAGCGTCTGAGAAGCTCCATGAATCTATATAGGTTTTGAGAAATATGCTAGAAATTTTGAGCGGTTTAAGATCGCTTAAACCCACAATTTTGACTGGGAGTCCTGCGGAGGCAGCCCCCAAGGTCTTCAAAAACTATGACTGAGAATTTGACGCCTAAATGAGGTCTGCTCCAAAAATATTCCTCTGGTAACTAATAAACATAACGGAATATTTTGATCAAATCGTACAATCCATGTTGATCTCTTGTTAGTTTCGTAGACTTTGCTTTATTTTTAGCGTCTTTGCTGTATCTAATGTCATATTTACACCAAAAATTACAGAAACATCGAATAACATGCAAAGAGAGGCAATAGCGAGCTGAAGTTTGTCCAAAAACTATAGCTTCTATTGGAATGAAGCCGAGAAGGGCTCAAAGATGCAACAGCAACAAGACGCAATTGTGTGGATGGCACAAGCGGGGCTGGTGAAAGAATAGCGCCAGCCTCAAACTTATCCATTGATTTGTATAATTGAATTTGGTTTTCTTCTTCCCTTTTCTCCATATATGTAGCATGAGAATGAATGAGAGAGAGAAGGCACACTAGCCATCCTCAGTCAACATCCATCAAAGAAGCAGCCCTACTCTGCGAATAAACGCTTAAAATTCAAATTCAAATCATCTAGTCAAGAAGAGAAATAAAAAGAGGAGAAGACTCATTTGCTCGACATTGTGCGGCCATCTCGTGAGTTGTTGTTTAAGGCAACTGGTTACACTCTCGAAAAAAGAAAGGCGGCAAAGAGAAGTCCTTTTTGTTGATATCACTTACCCTTGCCCTCCTAACTTGGAGTGCATTTGTGGAGCCCATCCCTTTCTTATTCTCTTAATTAAATACCGTCTGCAGGAGCTGGCAACAACTTTTTGCCCAAATTTCATTTGTGTTGGATATTGTTCAAAACATGGCTCTTCAAGACCTCATATATATATATTAGAAAGAAAACTCAATTAGATCCACGATTGGCCTGGGACCTTGGGGATATGTGGTCCAATATGGTGGATGAGTTTCACTGATATGATTAAATAGCTTTATAATAAGAGAAAGTGAACCAACCTTCTTATTCTTGTTGAGGTAGGAGTTAGGGAAGTTAGAGTGGCCAACAGAGGCACTCACAGGGTGGTAAATGTGCTTGAGTCGTTCGCATTTTTTCAAATTCGAATGCTGAAAATTGGCTTGGATGATTGGCAAATTAAATTGTTCTTTTTGTGTATAAACAATCACTCGAAGGTATAGAACATAAACAAATGGGTATTGCCTGTGTCTTAGTTTAACCCAAGGCATTGAATATCAGAACAAAGGAAACGATTAGCAAAGGCCAGAGCTAGGAGACGACGAAAAAAACAGTCTACTCAAATTGTCGAAACTTTGCAATTAAAAAGACGTTTTGATCTTCTCTAGGTTTTTTTTAGTCTCTAAGGAGTGGTGGACCCTATACGACAAGTGGGTGTGTTTTTTTTTGCCTAGAGTTTTTGCCCCATTACTTTTTTCTGATTTTCAGTCATTTGTTAGAAGATGACAGACAACATAGAAAGAGCATGTTGCTGCTCGATGACATGCTCGCACAATTAATCCGCACAAGAATTATGAATTCCGAATGCCGTTCATCTTGCAAACTCAACATCATTCCATCACAAAATGATCTTAATACCTTAGTAGCCAAGGAACAATTAAAACCAGCAGCTAATTGATTGACTCATTGGTATTACATAAAAATGATTGTCATACATTTTTAGAGAGCTTTATTTGATCGGGTATAACCAAACAGCTCTGAAAATTGGCGGAGTAAGGTTGTATCCTAGTAGCGTCAATATCTTCTTGCCAAAGAAGTGTTTGGATGGCATGTTGTGACAACCATCTCCTCACCCATTCCCTCCACTTATTGAATTTGGATGTACAAGTGAGTAGGCTCAGGTTGAGGAGGCAACCCTTTCCATTCGCCACACTTATTATTGATGGATAAGCGAATAAAACCTACAAGCTCCTAAAAAGCTAGCTAAGTAACTTTGCCCTCACACTCCTTCACGTCACCAAAAAGAAAAAAAATTTGAGTAAAGATATTGGAGAAGACATCCAATTAACTACAGCCATCAATCCCACAAAATAACAAGAACAGAGGTGCCAGAGGCACTGTCAACTTATATTACCAGCTTGATGCCACTTTGCTGTGAACTTTTCCAGTCTCCTAAAGTGGATTATTAGGCTGCCTAACAAGGGGTTGGTGTTCTCCTTTCAAGAAAACTCGGAGATGATTGCCTTCATTTGTTGGCTGCCGACACTCCAAATAAGCTTCATTTCCTTGGCTTTAGGGCGGTCATGACATTTTTAAGGGAAGAAATTGAGTGGAACAATTAGCACTGCTCTGATTCCACCCAAAAAGGAAGTACTACTGTGAAAGCCATCAGAAGTAAGTTGTTAAAGCCAATGAAGGCATTGGAAGATGCTCGAATAAGCATGCTTACCTCTATTGCCTAATGAATGAGTGCTTTTGGTGGAAAGAGGTTTTCACCAAAAATCGGTGGTTTTGGGCCGGCAAAAGGCTGAACACTAGTTGGAATGCGCTTTCAAGCGAAAAAAGGGGGTTCTAAGACAGCAAGGCCGACATGATACAGTAGCGTCCATATTTACTATCTAAAAATTCATGTAGAAATGAGCACCCAAAACTAGATTGATTGGAGTTCAAATGTAAAGTAAGACATGGACGCTGCTCGGTTATACCACCCTTAAATGGAATACAAATTTATTTGCTTCATGTTCCAAATCCGTCTGACAAAATAACACTCGTATCTAATAATTTATTGGACGCTACTAGGACATACCCTCCCTCAATTCTCAGAGCTACTTGGTTATACCCTCCCCCAAAAATCAAGTTTTCCAAAAGTGTTTAAAAACCACCATCAAAAAATGTCTTATATGGTCAATGTACCTAGAAAACCAGCGTACTTTTTTGTGGGGAAAGGGGGGGTTTATTTATTTTTTGGGGTGTATAATACAATAGCGCCTAATCATCTTTGATATTTTGTACTCGACTAGAAAATAACAAAGAGTGGCTCCAATAAAGAAGCCAAAAGATCAGATATTTTAAAAGCTTACCCCTTGAGCAATGCATCAAGCAGTAAAAAAGTTAGCAGCAGTAGTAAACAGCACAATGAGAGAAAATATTGGGAGGGACAAATTGTTATAAAACTTCAGCATGTTTCTCAGATTAGTGAAGATGCGCAAGGACAAGGTCAGAATTAGTAATAGGTCGAATAGCAATAGGCAAGAAAACAGGGGGAGAATTGTGACCGATTGCTATTTCTTATCAATTTGTTCTTCTGCTCAATTAAGTTCTCATTCTCACTCAACAAATCGATAGTGCCAATAAAGGAGGCTGGGATGAGGCTCAAGCAGGCAAAACCACTTAATTGTGTGTTCATTTAGCTTGTTGGAGCAGAAGAAATTCAATCTTTTTGAAGGACTGCAAAACAAGCTTAAGTGAACAACAACAAGAGGGCAAACAGGTGGGGGGGGGGGCATCTATTAAAATCAATGGCTTAAGGGCTTTGCTCCCGTTTTCTTGGCCAATAGATGGCTTATGGGAGATAGATGAGTGGAACAGAGGCGCACCAATTGGTGATTGGAAGCCCTCCAAAATTATTACTTCCACCATTGAACACCTTCACAAGCAACTCATTCATTAATTTAGACAGCAAAATTTTAAGCTAAAAACCTTCTTTACAACAAAAATGCTTTAGTAAGAGCAGAAGATGTTAAACAACACCTTTTCATCAAATTCTAACCCAAAAATTGACGCTACAAGGCCACCCACCAAATTAAGTTTTTTAAAAGTGTTATAAACCTTTTTTGAGTAATAATTTCGTCAGACAGAGGCCAAAACAGTAACTTAGAGGGGAATAAGGACTGAATGGGGAGGGAAAGGGAGTCATATGAGACCACTACTGGACCAGGGCAAAAAGTACCTCTAGATGCATTCTCTGAGATCGGATTCATCTCGCAGGTAAGTCTGTGCGCACATCTCTAACTCTCAAGCCCCTTACGCAGGTGATGGGGGCTTAGAGTTGAGATGCGCTCAGAAAAATAACTGAGACATAAATCACTCAAGAAGAAGCTCTGGACATATGACAATAGCCTGCATACCAGAGCTTTTTTATGTGCCCAGTTGATAAAGTGATGTTCAAGACCTTCTCTTTTCCTGCAAAGTGGGCCCTCCTTAGAAAGTGGCCCCTTCTGTGTCCTTCCCCTATGTAATCCTTTTTTCAATAAAATTGAGTCGACTCTCGTTATAACGACCCTGTTTCAGCCGGTTCCCAGTAGATCGTTATAACGAGTCGACTTGTATCCCTTTTTACAAAGTGGCCTTATTCTTTGATAATGGCCAGGTGTTTTACTTGCCTTCCACCTGGTTTACCTACCCTGCAGATGGTTTGGCTACCCTCCGCATGATTTATCTACTCTCCGATGAAAAGGCTTAGGGAAACCAAGGTAGACAATCTTCTGCATGGTATTTTCAGATGCCAAGCAATGGCTTAGTATAGGGCAGCGTAGGTTAGGTGTAAACCACTAAAACTAGTTAAAACAAGGTATACTGGTTCACGACTAACCTACGCTGTCCCATCTTTAGCCTAATGCTTAATTGTATGCCTAAGTGTAGTACAGTTTTACCTAGTTGTCGCAGGTATTGCAATTGCCAAAGCTAGGTGCATCGTATAGCCGATTTAATAATATGGTTAAAAGGCACTCATTTAAATCATGACTGAAGGGTAAAATAAATTTTTGGCCGAGGAGAACAAGCAAATACAGCTCATTTTAACCATTTGTAGCATGCAGTAGTAGGTAGGATTGGTGATATGGGGGCATCTTGCCAGCTGGCCTGGGAAACAAGCTGCAACCATGACAACTATGGCAAATAGGCTGGCCAAGTAATGCCCACCAATATGAGGGACTGCCACAACTGATGAGCCAAATTTACGCCTATTCCATTGTCCCCGCATTTGTAATTCACCACTTCTACTCAATGAGCTTTTTAAAGGGCATGCTAAATGTTCTTTTTGCTCTGCCTTTGGGTTAGTTTTTTTCTTACCTGTTTCGGAGTGCTAAATCCCTTCTTTTTTCTCAGTAAAAGGACAACAGAATGGAGCCGGCTTAAACTCTCCCCTTTCGTCTTTGCACATTCTAACTGCAGGTAAAATTTTATCAAAACTGCTAAGCTTCATCCACAGAAACTTACAAAACAAGATTGGGCATTGCAGAAGGACTGATAAGGCATTAGGCTTAGGCTTGGGGACAATTTAAATTTTATGCTCACTACAAGGCTATTGTTGCTGAACTTGCTTGCGTTGGATCATTAACATCCACTAAGGGCGATTCCGAGGGAAGATAATCTAAAGCGATAATCCGGCCCTATTAAAAAATTGGTTGCTTTTTCTGCCTTGGTCCCTGTGGTTTTAGCACCTTCTAAATATTTTCCACTTCGCAAAAACCCACGATTAGAAATGCTTAGAAGAGTCTATAACAACCGGGGTGATCAAGGAAAACCCCCCATGTGGAACAAAGACAGAATTCATATCATAGGCATAATTTTATAAGTAAATCCAGATAATTATGTGGGAGCTGGATGAATAAGTTTGACCAGCACTAGCCAATCTCGGTGCATTCAGGAATTCGAACCAAATTTTAGGAGGAAATATCATAAATGTCTATATCTCACTCATCACGCACATAAAAGTCGTTTACAGAGCTTGGAGTTCACCAACTGCCCCGACCAGAATGGAGTCGACTGCAGTCCCGTCTCCAAGTACTCATTGGCATGGCCATCGAGCAAGCAACACTTTTGCGGCTGGGTACCAACACCTCCAACCTCCTACAATTACAAGGACCCAACTCAGCCAGTCCCTTTACTGTACAGGTAATTTCCAGTGGATAATAATAATAAAACAGTAAAATCAGGCAAATATACTCAGTTGTTCAACAAACAAAAAAACCCAACTTCTCTTTGAAAAAATAAAAAAAGTGTGCGTGTTTATGCAAAAGAATGGAAAAGAAAGTAGTAAAAGAAGGCATAGAAGGTGCTAGCCAGTCAGTAATACATAAACAGAAAAAGTCTTCCGCTCTTGGCACAAAAAAGAAGAAGCAATAGACAAGTGGTTGTGGTGGCATAGCCCTGGGAATGGCACACTCACTCATACCACCAACCAGCCGGCCAGTATTATATTAAGCCGTAAAAGAGGTGGCGGAAGACGGTTGCTTGCTCCACTCAACATGGCAGAATTTTTAGTCGTTGAGGAAATGGCACTCTGCAAGATGCAACCCATTATATTCTTTAAAATGCGCACACCCTTTTTGCCTGCCGGCCACCTTGGAAATGGAGAAAAGAGGAGAATTGCCGCAGGGTAGGCAGCGAAAAAATTCCTTCAATTGTTCAGCCATTCATCTCCTCTCCAAGGCGTATATATTGGTTGGTGGCCAGAAGACAAAAGCTGGCTGGTGGAAAGCGTGGTGAGTGAAGACGGGATTTGAGTGTGCCTGAGGGAAGCCACCACCCAGCCTAATCTTTTTTGCTGGCAAGAGTGCCTCGCTATCGATCATCCTCCTCTGCTGCTGTTGTCGCTGTATTTGGGCGCCTGCTGTCATCGCTGGTGACTCCTTATTCGGGATGGCTAAACAATTTTTTTTGACTAGTAGGGGTGGCCATACAGAGGTCACTATGCTGACGCGCCTAGCTGACTGACTGAAAATGAATAAAGAGAGCATTGGGATTAAATGGTGTGCTCGTGGTGTCGCCTTACTATTGTTTGGACTGATTTCACTTGCGAAAGACATGAATTGGGTGTTGATAGAGTCGACTTTTAAGAGATTAGAGTTTTTTAGGGATTTTTCGGAAAATTATGTGAATGGGACATTTTTGTGGTCCACCCTGTAGATATGCATCTAAAATGCAGAAAAGTCAGTCATAAATTATTCAACCGTATTTAACCTAAAAATATTAAGTATAGAGGTGTCTAGAATTTCAGTTTACATGCCAGATATGTTTTAGCTTCAGAGAACATAGAATGCAGCACATATAAGGCTCTAAACCGGCCTCCGAGATGATGAAAAGGACGAGGTCTAGATATACCTTCAAAACCTTATATTACATTAAAAAGGACGCTATATAGAACAAGGAAAACATCCAAGATATGCCAAAATTTTTATTAGCAGGGACTTTGCCGTTACCATACATGAATATAAGCATAGACAATTTGGTACTAGGGTATTATAGGAGGTTAATAAAAGTAATGGTATTTTTAGGTACTACACTAGGGAAAATAATCCATATAACTGGTGCTGGAGACCGGACCGGAATCCGTACGGATTCTGGTGATCGGAATCGGCCCAACGGTCCCGCCCCTCTGACACTGGCACCAGAGGGAACCAAAAGCAAAGCTACCAAAAACTACCGTGTAAAATACAGAGCATATATAAAAATCAAACTAGTTCAAAGTGCTGGGTTTGAGAAGAAACCGCAAGGGTTAGAGAAAATGTTTTCTTTGCATCGCACCATATTTGAAAAAAAAAACCGGATTTTGGTGACCGGAATCCATACGGATTAACTTTTTGTATTGTTATATAAAAAAACGTATTTTTGCAAGATTTTATTAAATTGTATGGCAGTCTGGCAGACAAAATATGCTCCGAACTACAAATCCTAATAAAAATTTCAAAAGCTTGCTCGGTTACCAGTTAAATATGACCAAAACTCAATATACTAACATTTTGAACCACTGACCCCCTTGCGCGATCACTCTAATCCGAACATTTGATGAAAAGTAAAGTAAAATGTGCCGGTTTCAACAAAGCACACACACTCAAGCAGCAGGAGAACTAGCAGGAGCTCAACCTGCTGCAGCACAATTTATTACACCACCCAACAACATAATCCAAAATTTATGAAATTATGAAAGCGTTTTAGCACACACTTTATTACCACAAAAAGCCAGACGAATAAAACAGATGGCAGGCATGGAGATTGGCAGCAGCAACAGCAGCCGCACAATTTATGGTCTTATAGCTGGCAAAAAATAAATAAAAAAAACTTGGTTTAAATGTGATAAAGGCTGCTGTACAGCAGTGGAAAATAATCCCTTGACAGCTTCTAAAAATAAATTTCCAGCCCTCCTGCGGTCAAAAGTACAAGCAAAAAATAATAATAATGAGCGCTGCAGAAGGTGCAAAAGACCCTACAAAAGTCAAAGTGGCTAGACTTTGCAAGACAGCCTCCTCCGATGGCGGAGTCACATCCGAAATGTCTGGTCTCTGGTCCAGGCAAACCTCTAAAACCAACATTGGGGGTATATTACTTGGGGAGAGGGTTATAGACAGTTGCGGGTACTCGGTATCCTACATACCTATGGCACTAAAAGCTTAATAGTATGCCTCTTTAGATTTTGTCGGCCGAAGAGAGGCTAGAAGGAGGCATTCAAGTCGACTTTGTTGTACTTTTGCAAGGCACTCTTGTTTTGGCCGAGGTAAGAACCTTTTTTCGTACAACTTTGTAAAATATTGGGTTTTCAGGTGGTGGCTCAAGATTTGTCCCTGTTCACACTTTCACACATTTCTGCCCTTTTACAATATCCAGTGCTATCCATTGGCTGTAAGTGTATTTTCTAGGACTTCATTACTCCTATAAAAATTGATGGGAAAAATTTTACCAAAAAAGCTTACAAAAAAAGCTTGCATCTCTAACTCTCAAGTCTGGGACTTGGAGCTGAGATGCGTACCTAAACATACCTGAGACATAAATCACTCGATAAAAAGCTCTGGATGCAAGAATATACTATGAGTACAAGAGCTTTTTTATGCTGTAGACTTTAGTTGGCAAAACTTTGGGGAAGGGGGCATAACCAAGGAGCTCTGTGGGCTATAACCTCTTAGTAGCGCCAAAAATTTAGTTAAAAGTACACAGAGATTAACTATAGTTGCAGCTCCGAGGGTTTATTTTATATGAAGAGTCTACTGTATTAAACACTCCAACACATTTTAGCCAAATACCACAAAGAAGAGGTGGAGAGCTCTCGATGGTGGATCATTGGTGAGTTAGTATATTACATAGCTAGCCCCGCTCTTAACAATTAACTCTTTAGCAATTATAATCGGCAGTGGATTCATAGTTGCACTGTGTGGCTGGATCTTCCTCTTTGTCTACTACAACACGTGTGGCAGACCGTTGGTTGCACAGACAGGAGACAAAAAATTCAATGAGGTGGTGGTCGGAAAATTAGAAGGAAATGCAAATGTGCTGGATGATTTAAAAACCACAATAATCCCTTCTTTAATGCTGGATGGAGAAGGAGAGCAGAAAAGCATAGGGTAAGGTCAAATTACCCAATTTACTGACAAGTGTCAAATTTATAAGTATCAAAAAAAAAAAAGCTTTTGGCTAAGTTTTTCTAGTAAGGTCTCGATCAAAGGTAGTCTGGCGATTTTATGGTTGATGGACCACATAGAGATGGTACCAAATGACTCCATAATGACATCTTTCTTAAATTAACATTAAGTTGTAGCTACCCTATGCAAGAGCAACTCCGGAAAAGGCCGCTCAGTCAACTCTAGAACAAAAGCCAAATTCTGTTTTCAGATTCAGATCTGTTTGCCTATTGACACCCTAGTCAACTCTGAAACAGATGGGTGCTGTTCTAGAGTTGACTGAGATACCTGTTCTATGCCTTAGCTTCCTGTGCAATATATTCTTCTGTATACTTTTATAGTACTTTTTTTGGGGTGGAGGTCTACAATACCATAGATACTCAAAAAAAGAAGAGACGCATACCACATGCCTGTATATTTGTGCATATGACGAATAGAAAATTTGGAAATCCTTTCCTTCTCTCATCACTTCCAAAGCAAGCAACAAAATTATTGAAGTAAAAAAAACTCACATTTTTCGTGTTTTTGAACTGGCGAGAACTTTTGAAGCGATGATCATGATGTGAAGAAGACCAGTGTTCCATAGGCTAGCCAGCCTACCTACTTAGTCAGACCGCCAAAACATATGTCATTCAATAGAAAAGTATCCAAATATAAAATAGTTGTGCTTGCAGACTGCAGTTATCTCCACTGACTTTGCATAGTCCTTCAATCACCCCAAAAGTTGATTTGAAGAAAGAGGTCGCAGATCAGCCAAGTCCACCAGCACCCTATTCACAAGATGGAGCACAGCAAGAGGCTCAGACTCATGTCTCAGCAAAGCAGCCTTCCCCAGCTATGGTTCACTTGAAAGACGATTCGAATAAGAAGCACAATAGAACAGGAGGAGAAAGTAGGGAAGTGCCTGAAAAGCAACAGCTCGAATTGCTCAGAGGTTGTTTTTTGGTTTTGGAAAATTCTTTTGTTTTTTGGAACAAACAAAGCATAGCAACGGAAAAAATGTCGTCTACAAAATTAAAAAGTTAGTGGTTTACGGCTCAACTACGCTCGCTTACTACCCTAAGCCTAAGCTTTAGCTTTATTACATATTTTTTCTTTTTTTGAGGCAAAAATTCCCGACCACTTTTAAAATCCGTTTTCTAATTACAGTCAAACCTCACAAGTAAGCCGGTGCACGTATCTCTAACTCTCAAGCTCCCGTCACTTACCCCTTATGGGAGCTCGGGGCTTGGAATTGAGATGCGCAAACACCCATACCTGAGAAAAAAAATCACTCAGGAAGCAGCTCTGGGTGTATGCATGCCAGAGCTTTTTTATGGGATAGAGCCCAGTTGACAAAACTATCTTTAAGATCTTCTTTTTAGCTGAGTGGGCCCTCCTTAGAATATGGCGCCTTACATGTCCCTTCCCCTTCCTTAAAAATGGTGAAAAATGCTTCTTAAATGGTCAATGTACCTAGAAAACCAAGTACAGTCAAACCTCGATATAACGAACCCCCGATATAACGAAACCCTCGATGTAACGAACATTTTGCCTGGTCCTCAGGGGTTTGTTACGCAGTCAAATCTTGATTTAACGGACCCCCGATATAACGAAACCTTCGATATAACGAAACCTTCGATATAACGAAACCTTCGATATAACGAACATTTTAGCTGGTCCTCAGGGGTTCGTTATATCGAGGTTTGACTGTAAATTTTTTTTTGCGGGGGTATAAACGATTAGGGGGTACAATACATTAGTACTGATTATTACAAAAAATCAAAAAGATTTTCAAAACCATAAGAGCATGCAAGATATTTTGCAAATTTCAACGGACAACCTAATAAAAAAGCTTCTATTTTTGTTCAAAAGAAGACAAATAAGTGTTAAGACATATGTAAAATTTGCTGAGCTCACTTCCTTGAAAGGTATTGAAGAATGGCCAACGAAAAAGGTCTCTTTCAAGCCGTATTTCTTCGCGGTGCTAACAGGGAAGCATGAAAAAGTTTTATTTGGACACATTAATGGCAGACGAAAGATTTGTGAACTAAGGGGAATATTTTGCAAGAGGAGATTAGTGAAGGACGGGAAATTTGATCGCAATTAGAGCAGCGAAAGTCATGTTATGGTGCAGCTAATTCGGGGGCAACATCCGTTAATTGAGGCTCTCTTCTTTTTTTCATTCCAATTTTTTTTTTGGTATGAAATGAAGATGCAGCACTACCTATACTTTTTGGTGGAAGAGATCTTTAACATAACCAGCAAAAATGTGTAAAATAGACATACTAATGTTTTGGATCATGAAAAATAACTTTTATTTGCTACTCGGTTATACAGCCCCCTCAGTAAGGGAAACGGGTGAATGGCCCTTCAAATTAGTGGCCCCTATTACTCTCTTACCCTCTCAATACCGCCCTTATTGCTTTTATACCAAAGTCAGTACTTAAATAACCGAGTAGCGTCTAAAAATCATGCATTGGTTATCCATAAACACATCACACTTTGTTTGCCCTGGAATCCTAAAATAGAATCCTAAAACCTCAAGCCAAGATTCAATTTTTGATCTACCATAAAATCTACCATAACACTGTATTGTAAAGACAGAATCTAGCCGTCATGAACATTTGAGTAGAACTCAACTAATCGGTAGTGAAAAAAAGATAGAAGCAATGTGTTATGGAGCATTTTTGCACTGACCCAAACAACATAAATGAAGGGGGAAGGCCTAGACCAGCAACAAATTGGGAGCACGCAAGCACCCTCTTTGTTCCTCAAACTTTTTCAAGTAGGCAATCTTTTATCCAGAACAATTAAAAAACGGCTCAAGCGAATGATTCATTCCATTGCTTCTTTACTCATTCTTCATGGGAAGCCAATAAAGAAGCAAAAGAAGTATATACTTCTCAGCTAATTTCGAAAAATGACTCCAGATGGTTGTACACAGGGCAAAATAACCAGCAAACAGCAGGAGAACATGAGTAGCACTAAATTTGGCAACAGCATTTTTGCTCCAGATCTAGTTTTTTGCTCGGAGCGCAGCGAAGAGCAGAGCGGTGCAGAGTACTGGTTGGCAGCTTTCCGACCAAAAATCCGAAACCAGCCGGCTGAGCCGACAACCCTACATTGAGACCTTCTATTTATCCATCGCGTACAGGAGCATTCTCAATGTTTTTGGCCGGAAAGCTGCCCAACCAGCGTGCAGAAAATTTTTCAAACAAAAATAGACAATTCTGGCATTGGTTTATAGAAAAACAAAAAACTAGAGTGAAATTGATTCAAGTTTGTTCAAGTGGACTAATTCTTATGAAAAAGGGTAGAAATCTTTGATAAATAAAAAATACTGACCATAAAATTGATAAGTGACTGAATAGTGTGAAGCAAAAAATGGGAAAGGGTATGCTGTAACTCAGGCTGTGTGGTGAAGAAGCTTTGAATTGAGTGCAACCAAGTGTATAATTGCTTAAGAGAGACAAGTTTGGATGGAGAGCTCTCCGAGAGAGCTCTCCATTAACTAAATTTTATAAAGTTATTACTTAATTAATTTTCTGGATGAAGACACAAAGAAAATGTTGCGGACTTGCATAATGGTGTTCTGAATTAGATGCAAAAATATTCTTGGAAAATATTGGATAAATTAATACAGCTTGGAGAACGCTGGTTGACCAACCTTTTGGTATTTGGTACAGTCGAACCTCGTTAAACTGGCACCCCTGATTCAAAAAAAATGTGTTTGTGGCATTGTGTTTTTGACCTATGTTTTGCTGGTGTCTTCTGGGCATGTTATATACCAAAATTTAGCTTAGATTCTAGGCTACGTTTTGGTATATAACATGCCCAGAAGACACCAGCAAAACATAGGTCAAAAACACAATGCCACAAACACATTTTTTTGAATTAGGGGTGCCAGTTTAACGAGGTTCGACTGTACGTTGAAAAATCACAGTGGCTTTATACTAGTTGACGAATGCTCCAGTAAAAACGGTTGCTTCGGTCCTCGCTCTTCTTTTTAGTTGATTTTTGACTTTTTAGGAGAAGTGGGTGCGTTTTTTGTCTGGGTTCCCCCTGCTGTTTTAAACCCTTTTAAGCATTTCTAACACGCGAAAAACGCTATTTTTACATCTTTTTTGATAGAAGGTCGACAATTTCCTTATTTTGCCTTATTAAACTCATAAATCAGGAAGCTTTGCACCTAAAAACAGGGCTTCTAAATGTACTTTTTAAAAAGATTTGTACTTTTTTTAAGGTCCACAATCTTTATCTTTTTCAATGTACTTTTTAAAAAGATTTGTACTTTTTTTTCGGTCCCTGTAAAGAAAATTTTGGCACCAGAAATAGCGGAGAACAATGAGCTTTTCAACGAAGTGGTGGAAGTGAACCGGATGCTGCGACAAATTCCGGATAAAGTCTGGTATGCGGAATCGGCGGAGTACAAATGGCGGAAGATCTTCAAGGTGAGACAACAAATTTTCAAGTAGCGGATTGTAAACTACTTCTTTAGGGAAATGACTTTCTTCCGCATCTCTATCGTCTTGTCAGCACCATACTCTCCATCCAGCTGGCCAATGCGTTCGTCGAGCGCGTCTTCTCTTTGTGTAAAGCTCAGTAGACTGACACCAGGAATT
>BBSZ01005758.1:0-17147 GCA_000981365.1 Subanguina moxae | reverse complement strand
TTCTTTTGCTTGCCCATGATCTGAGAGAAACAGAATAGTGCAAAAAAAACGAAAAAAACAAGCGAAAATCGCGAGTAACAATAAGTGGTGCTAAAGTTTTGCACCAGTGAATTTTCATATTTGGCCAAAAAAAAATTTTCCTTGTAAGGCAACGAGTTTTTTTTTTCAACAAAATGCATTTTTTTGCTCTTTCGCATGTTTTTGTAAAAAAAAAGAGAGAATTAGTCTAATAAATTGTGGCCATACAGCGAAAAAAGGGGGTGGTGCTAAAGTATTGCACCGCACTGTATTATTGGTAGTCTTGTGAGTTTTTTTGACAAGCAATTTACCAAAAAATGATGTAGGTAAACTATATGTGCTTGATAAGACAGGTTTGTTAGTTGTGATATGTAGTTTATAACTTTGCGCACAGCTGCACACACTTAAAAGCTATTAACGTAGACTACTGTTGGTGGGTGTGCATTCACAATACTTATTATTATTCTTATTTTTTGCACAAATTTGAATTAAATAGTTTGCTGATGCTAACTTCGTGCTGCATAATATTTAAAAATTGACGATATTTTTTTTCTGCACGCTAATTACCTGTCGCTAAAGTTAGGTATAGGGCTCCGGTCCAAAAGTGCTCAAAATTATGTTTTTCAACGTTTTGACACCTATAACATACAAAAAAGGTTTTTTGCATTTTTAGAAAAAAAAAACTTCGCGGGCAAAGACATCAAGAAGTCCTCTGGTTTTACATAGGTATAAGCCTGTCAGGGTTAATGTAAACATGTCTCATGCTATCCATTCATAAATCCCTTCCACCGTAACCATTGCTCTCCTTTTGCTTTTACCTTTCCTTCTCCATACAACTTGTAACCTTAGTGTAAGTCTAAACATTTTCACTTAGTTTCTACTAGAGTTGTGAATATTGAGAAAATATGGCACAAGCTTTCCACTCTTAACAGCTTGTATACAGTCGCCTCTCGATATAACGAACTCTTAAATTCAAAAAAATGTGTTTGTGGCATTGTGTTTTTGACCTATGTTTTGCTGGTGTCTTCTGGGCATGTTACATACCAAAATGTAGCTTATAATCTAGGCTACATTTTGGTATATAACATGCCCGGAAGACACCAGCAAAACATAGGTCAAAAACACAATGCCACAAACACATTTTTTTGAATTTAGGGGTTCGTTATATCGAGAGGCGACTGTATAACAGGGTAGATGATAATGAAAAAACAAAGTAATTGCAATTTTACCCTACGCAGAAGGACATGTGCATCGTCTTAATTTTCCTTGCTAATTTTGTCGAAGAACCCCTTTATTCGGGATGGCTCGACACGGCACAGCCTTGACTTGGCGATCTTCTTGGTAGCTTCTTTGGTGCTTTCTTAAACAGTTTCTCTGTTCAAAATTTTTTCGATTTTTATGATGGGCATAACGTGAATTCTAGAGCAGTTTTTCCTGCTTTTTCTGATGCAGGAATGTAAATTTACATGGAGACAACAGTTTATTCGAGAAAATAACAACTAATTAGCAATGTGATTTCCGTCTTTTTCAATAACTTTGTCCCATCTTGTGGCAATATCTTGATTCCTCTCGCATAGTATTCTTGCGGCTTTAAGGCAAAAAAATTGGAAAAAAAAGAGAATTGCTGGTTTTGCACATCTAGTTTCTAGTCCATTTTTTAGATGTACACTTTCTATTGTTTATATATGTAAAACCACTCTTATTGTAGAGCACCGTTCTACATTAATTATGTTGCAGTCGTTTTTGTCGTAATTACACTCTGCCCAGTTTCTAAGTGCTTTGTACAACTCCTTTGCCTTTAAACTACAATCCTCTTTTCCTCTCAAAGCTGTAAAACACAAAAAGATGGTTTTAGCCGATTGACTGAACCTCATCTCCCAATTTGAAGGCAACACCACCATTTTTTTTCTGCTGGGTGTATAAGAAAAAGAACAGAAACGTTGGAAGAGTAGATTAAGGATGCTGCTGTTGCTGCAAGGAACACATGTAGAAAAGAGAATTTTTGTACAATTATAATCAAATTGGCTTGTTTTCGTGGTAGTTGTCATCACCAGTGACTGGGATAAAATGAGCAATGCAGAAGCTTTCAAGCCCCACTTTATCCTCTTCTTAAGCCTCTTTGAATACATACACGCATTTTTTCAATGCTGAAAACACTTTACTACATGTTTTTTTTAAATTTTAGTATCATGCGCTATTCTATGCTCAAAATATCGGCATTCTTAATCATCTTGTTGGCCCTTATTTTGCTGTCAGACAATGGCTGCTGGGCGACTAGGAGATCGTGAGTTCTTACTAATTTTCGTCGTAAAATCAAAAGAAGGCATCAGAATTTGATAAAAGTTTGATAAAAAAAAACTTTTTTATTTCCAGATATAAGCTAAGAAAAGGCAGTCGACTAGAAAGACAACATCGCAGAAGTCTGCGAGACTGGAAGAGAGGCTATTTCCATCGGCATCACAAGTAATTTTATTTGTTCACTTCCTCCAAAAAACAATACTAGCAGTCGACCCTGGGGAAATTGACCGTAACAGGGATACAGTCGACTCCGGATATAAGAGCACCCCAAAAAGTTGGATCCACGGCTGGGTCCAACCATTTTTTATCCCAATTTTTGACATCTTGATATTGATGTCTCTAAGACAAAAAATTGAAAGGATTCTGAACTTGCCAGTCTTTTTTACACATCTCAACAATTTCACCTTTAAAAAAGCCAACTCTCGACATAAGAGCACCCTTTTTGAAAAATGGGTGCTCTTATATATCGAGAGTTGGCTTTTGTGACGGCAATATTGCTGTCTTTTTGAAAAACGACTGGCGAATTCAGAATTCTTACGATTTATTGCCTAAGAGACAGTAGTATCAAAATTGGCAAAAGATGTCAAAAATTGAGGTAAAAAATGGTGGGACCCAGCTGTGGATCCAACTTTTTGGGGTCATCGTTACATCAAGAGTCGACTATTATATTCCAAATGGCCTAATAAAATAAATAAGCAAGGAAGTTAAGCAAAAGCTTAAAAAAGTCGAATTAGTCAAAAAAATGACTTGTTATAAAGCCATGATACAGCCGCCAAAGAAGGTGTCAACAGTTTTGTCATCATGGTTTGCCGGTATTTAATTGACATAATGCCGAGCAAAGCTTTGACGGTACTTTTGTTTTTAATGGTCTTGCAAACTCTGGCTTTTTTTTGAATAATAACAACTAAATTCCACATATACAACTCGCAAAAAATTATTGCTGCAAAATTACGTTTGCACATAAAAAAATCTAATAATCCTCGTTCCAAGCAATAAGCTTTGTATGCGGAAGACACTTATATATGCATAGCTTCTTGTATGCATAGAAAATTAGGCAATATTTTTTATAGCTTTTTCTGCAATTTTAGGAGGAAAAAAGTGAATAAAGTGGACTTGGAGGATATTCTAACGCAAATGGACTCTTTTGTAAGGCCGAGATTTGGATGATTCAGTCTATTTTTTTTTAATAAGCACACTCCTTTGCTGTCTTTTTCTTGCCAATAGTGCTTTCTTTTACAAGGTCAACCACGCGAACCAGTTTTTCACTCAGAAAATAGAGTAGTGGTTTCAGTTAATAGCCAGTGTACGACTTTCACTCAAAATTCGTTGACATCTCGTGCCCATGACGAGATATAATTGGTTGTATTTGATTGAAGGACATCAAAAGCTTTTGCAAGATCGTCTAGTCTCCACCTTTTTTTCACTTTCTGGTGAAGAGCCATCAACATCACAGTTGGCATAAAGGTTAAAGAATCACATAAATAAGTGGAGTACCTTGTAAAATTATAAGGTGTGTCTTTTTTTGAGGTTTTATTACAAAAAGTTCCAAGTCTTAGCCTTCCTACCATTTCCTCCAACTTTACGACGTTTTTTATACCAAAATTTCTCGCCATGAGCAGAAAATCTCAACGGATCCAATTGAAAGTCGTAAATTGGCTGTCCGCTAATACCGAGCTCTATTCATCAAGTGAAAAACTAGTTGGCGAGGTTTTCTTGTTTGTTTCTTTCCTTGTTTTGTTGTGTAGTTGCCTAGTTGCATCGCAATATTTATTTGTCTGTACAAAATATGGTTGAATGTTTTGTTCTCAGATTTATTACCGCTAGTTTTTATTAAAAGTTTTGCTCATTCGCTCACTCACAAACATACTTTACTGTGTCTGTCAGGGATTTTTTGTTGTGTAAAATAAATTTTTATTGAATGTTTTTGTGTGGAAACAATTTAGATTTGACTACTACAAAACACCATGTCATTTCCATAGCTCGTTTTACAGAGAAATTTTTTTTATATGACTGCCATGACGAACTCTGAAAATTGTTTTTGTAGTATAGCCTAGGCCTAACATCAAAATACTTTTGTTTCTTTTTATAAGATTGTTTGCGAGAGTAAATTTGTGCAAATGTGATAATTTCAGTTAGATATGTACAAAAAAATATTTTGTGACGCTAAAAGCTTGTTTGCTTATTGTAAAATGTCATATAAAAGTCACCATCAAAACTTATTTTGCCATCTCCGTCAATGTCTGCCTCATGAAAGAGTTGGTCGACTACGTGAACAGGGAAGTGAGCACCCAGAGAGAGGTCTTTAACCAGTTGAGCCATTTCTTCTCTACATATGAAACCGTCATTATCCTGCAAAGCAGAAGTAAAACTGGTAAATTGCATAACTGACTACATTTTTGCCTAGTTTTTAGATCGCAGGATTCACCGGTATCAATAGCCAACCACAAGAAGCTGACTACAAATAGGAATATGAGAATTTGTGGAAATCATGGTCGGTTACAATACGATGGTTTGGTCTCGGTAAACGATTCTAAATAACCCATTTTAGCGATTTCCATTATCGTTTATTGCAGCTGGTAAGAAGCACTAAAAGGAACGGTTAGTTGAAAAACTGTGTCAGCGCTTCCAATTGCTTAAAACGAATAGTCGTATCTGCTTTCGAATACTGTAAGACAATTCATTTCCAGTCCCTACGGTTCCTCGCCTCTGGTTATTCTATTCCGCTCCCTAAAGTGCTTTAATTTTTCAATGCTGTCCCACTGAGTCAGGGGTTGCCTTGTGGTCTGTGTTTATACAAGCTTATGTTTTCTACTCTATTTTAGAATTTTTCGGCTCAAAAAGTAAATCAAAAAGCAGATAAAAGTAGGGTGCTTTCAAATTCACCTTGTCAAACATTCTAAACTGGATCCACAGCTGCTTTTCATCCGGTCTTTCGACACAGCCATACAGACCATGGGACTCTTGGTAGCGCATCAAGTAGACAAACTCATCGAATGTTATGACTCCGTTTTCTAAAAATATAGTAGAAAGAGTTAAAATTACATTCAAAAGTCATGTTACAGTCTACATAATATACACTCATGGATTTGATTTGGTCAGTCAACAAATAAATCAATTTAAAACTTTGGCACTACTGTATTATTACTAAAGCTAAGCAACCTTATAAATTTTAGCTGTAAACCACTAAACATAAATATAAAAAAAAACCCCCAGTAACGCTGTGTCTCGGCTAATCTACGCTGGCCTACCCTAAGCCTAGGGCTTAGTTGTATACCTGGGGCCAGACAATATACCATTTATAAGGTTGCTTACCTTGGTCCCCCAATGCAAAAGATGCACCTTTTCGACTTGTTATAAAAAACCAACTGTCTTTGTCCGCCTGGGACATGATAGAGCGCAATTCCAATTTGCTTGGGAAAACTGAGCACTTATTCATGGCAGATTCCAGCTCCATCATGGTGATGTAGCCGTCGTTGTTGGCATCAAAGAAGGTGAAGGCTTTTCTGTACTCTGTAAAAGCAACATTTGCAGTCAAAGTTGTGCTCTCAACCTTTATCTTTGTTGTCTGATTCAATGAAATAAACAGAAAAGGAAAAATGTACATAATTTCATTTTCTCTGAGAAATCTACCAAAACCATTTTATTTTGAAAACGTTTTCATTTGTTTGATGTTAAAAAAGTATCGTAACATATAAAAAAAAACTACTAACCCTCAACCATATTGCTTTTAGCTGGTAAATAAGATGAGAAGAAACAGACTCACTAAGTGCTTCTTCCTAAAAAAGATTAATTATGCTAAAAGCAAACAATTTCCAAAGAGCCCTCATTTTGCTAACAAGAGAGGAAACAGAAAAAAAGAATTGTGATTTGACTAGTAACGCGCAGGCATCGAAAATAAGTTTTAAAAGCTATACGTTAGATAGTTGAACTCGTCATACCCGATCTATAAGTGAAAGCGATCTCACATTTTTCAGGATGACAGCATTTTTTTTTGAGAACGCCACCCTTTTGAAAAATTCAGGTCCACGATGTCTAGCGGTATAGCCATTAAGTTTAAAATATCTCAATGGATTCAAAATCCTGCACTTATGCGTTTTACGCACCCCCCCCCTCCAGTTTCTCGAAATGTTCTTTGCTTTTACTTCAAATTTGTCTCAAGAATATATAAGTCAACAATTTGGAACCATTTTGTTGTCATAAACGGCATAAGTACTTGAAATCCTTTCACACTTTTACCTACCGAGGGTCAAACTTAAAACAAAAATTCTGAAAATATTTAAAAACAAATAAAAACTAAAACTATCTTGGCACAAAAAGTGATCATTAAGAAATTCAAATTCAAACGACTAGTCCCTTTACTGGCAACCGATATGAAAAAGCTTAAAAGACAAAAAGGTGTTTTAATGTTCCCACTAAAGAATGAGCAGTGTGTGCTTAGTTAATACAAAAAAAATTAAAAAGTTGTGAGCAAAAAATAATTCGTCCAAAATATAAGTCAGCGAGCATTAAAGGTTATCATAAAATAGAAAGTTCAAATACCGTATTTCCTCTAATAGCTCCCTCCCCCTAATTCAAAATCGTGTTTTTGGCATTGTGTTTTTGACCCACTTTTTCCAGGTGTCTCTCAGGCAACTTACTACATAACTTGTAGCTTATTGTCTTAGCTACAATTTGGGTGGTAAGCTGCCTGAGAGACACCTGGAAAAAGTGGGTCAAAAACACAATGCCAAAAACAAGATTTTGAATTAGGGGGGGGAGCTATTAGAGGAAATACGGTATCACAAAATAAATTTTCAGGCGGTTGTCTAAAATGTTAATCGTTTAGAAACGAACGCCCAAAAAGTTCGATCCACACCTCAGTTTTTGCTATCTTTTGCCAATTTTGATATTGATGTCTCTAAGGTAAAAAATCGCAAGGATTCTGAATTTGCCAGTCGTTTTTACACAACTCAACAATTTCGCTTTAAAAAAATACAACTCTCGATTTGACGGACTCATTTTTCTAAAAAGGAGTCCGAGAGTTGGATTTTTAGAAGGCAATAATGTTGGATTTTGAAAAACGACTGGCAAAATCAGAATCCTTACCATTTTTTGCCTTAAAGACATCAATATCAAAATGGGCAAAAAATGTCAAAAAAACTGAGGTAAAAAAATGGTCGGACCCAGCTGTGGAAACAAAATATTTGAGCGTCCGTCAAATCGAGCGTCGACTGTAGCTACAAATGGTGGCTCTATATGTGCTACACATAAAACAAATTAACTCTTCAAGTTTTTTTCTTCTCAAAGGCACTTAAAAAGCATTACTAAGCACTTTTAGGCACTTAATTGCTTTTGAAATAGTAATTAGAAGTATTGAGAACAAACAGAAGTGAAAAAGATGGTTTTCAAACTGATAATTTTGGACGGAATATACACATATAGAGCCAAAGTAGCTTCATCCACTGTTGTCCTGGCCCAACCAACTTTTTATTCTTCCAAGTCCATAAAATGACACTTTAGAAGCTCTCCGCCCATCGGCATTAATTCTTTGAAAAGAGGTTAAAAGGTTTTGGTCCATTTGAGAGCAGACAAATGATTTTTGACGCATGTAATTCCAAGAGGCTTGTTTATGAAAGAATTGGCTAAAAGTTACAAGTAATTAACAAGGAATTAGACAGAATTTAGTTGAAAAAACCTCAAAAATAAAAATTGAAAGCAGAGTGGTGAAAAGCTCTGGCATGCATGCTATCTAAACATAAACATTTTCATGCATCCAGAGCTTCTTCTCGAGTGATTTATGTCTCAGATATGTTTGTGTACGCATCTCAACTCCAAGCCCCCGATCCCCCGTAAGGGGGAGACGGGGATTAAAAGTTAGAGAGGCGTGCACAGACGTTCCTACGAGATAAATCCGAGCAAATACTCTTGAGAAATAAATGTATCTCGGGGCACTTTTTGCCCTGGTCCAATAAGAAAAACGGGTAAATAATTTTTACAAAAAGTGGCCCTCTGTTATTCTCTTGCCGCTCCAATACAGCCCTTATTTTGGCTTCTTTTATAACGAAATTATTACGTGAAAATAGTTTTTAAACACTTTTAGAAAACTTTATTTTTGGGGGAGGGGGTATAACCAAGTAGCTCTCTCAAGCAGTAGTTTTTTACCAGCAGACATTGACTCTTTCACAGGGTCACCATACCAAGTTTTAAAGCTTTATTACTTTTTTTACTCATCTAAAAAGATGCTCAGAAAAAAAACATCTATCAAAACATAAAGTTGATAAAAGATCTAACTAAAAAGATCACAGCAATCTTTGTTTGTCAGTCTGAGAAAACAATGACGCACAAACTGATAATCCCTTGCTCATTGTAAATAAACCTAATGTTTCATAAGGAAATTAAGAAGGCATAAGCCTAAATAAATAGTGCGAGAAAATAGTAACAAAAACAAAAATTTTTTGAGTGGAAAATGTCTTAATTAAAAAAAAATTCTTATGAAAGTATGTGTTAGTTAGAGGAAAAACATAATTGCCAGCATAAAATGAACCGCAATGGCAAGAATATAGAAGTTAATCCGATTGATAAACAAGTCGGCATAAAATGTTCTTTCCTCTTCACTGGGATTCTGTCTATGAGCAAAAGGGTTGAGATGATCTACTTTCTCCAAGTTCCACTTGTTATACGAGATTCAAAAATTCTAAGAGGGGGAGGTGTTATATGCCGTCTCGTATAACATCTCATATAACAAACGGTGTTATATGCGTTAAAAGTAGCACGCATGGCTCATCTTTTGGAGATCGTTTTTTCCAATTTTTTGTAAAGGATTTGGTTTTACGATCTTATAAAGGTTGTGGAGACACAGAAAAGATGCAGGCCTCTGGCACATCACTCACGGGCACGGAGTCTATGGCGAGGAAGTATATATAACCCAGTAAAGTCAAATTTGTTCTCAAAATCTTTATTTTTCATTTAATAACAACAATTTGGAATAAAGAAAGCAAAAAAAATCACCTGAGTTTCATTTCCTTCTCTTCATTCCTTGATCTTTTCATTTGTATTCTTCACGAGAAAATTATACACGCTGCTACAATTGATGGCGTAATTGACCCGCGCTTGGAGAAGAGATTTGACCTTATCAACCTACAGACAATTTCTTGCATCTGTCTGTTAAGCTCATGATTCTCACGAGTTTGTAGAGACATAAAATACCCATTCTCTTTGCAAACAAGTTAAAAAAAAAATTTCTGTTGCATCTTCTCAACGAAATGAAGAAAAAAAAACAGAAATAAACTGCAGAAATTAGCCTTGCTGTGGAAAAGGGTGGGAATTGTTGTTTTTGGGTGCTACTAAAGTATACCTCTCCATCCCCATTCCCAAACTTTTTTGGTACTGCTGTATTATAACCAGGCCTGTGTTCAGAAAAAAATTGTCCTCCGCCTCCGTCCTCCGGTCTCCAGCCCTAAAATTGTTTTCCTCCGTCTAAAAATATTCCTTTGTCTCCGACCTATACCCCTAAAAAATTCTCTTCCGTCTCTGGCCTCCAACTTTAAAAATGTTTGCCATGTGTTTGCCCTAAACGTAGCGCTATATTTCCAAGAATCTAGAGTTGTAATTGCCACGTCATCTTGAGATGCGATATCTTGGTTCTCGATTGTTAAAAATTTCTCCTCCGCCTCCTGCCTCCGCCGGAAGCATTGGCCTCCCCTCCGGAGGCCAGCACAAGCCTGATTATAACCCCCCCCCCTCCCCCAAATATACGGCTCAAAAATTGGCTCTACTTTAGTAGGGGCAATTCTTGCTTAGTAATTTTAACACTTTTTTACTTCACCGCAAGAAAGCAGCTTTTCAAAAGCTTTTATTTTCCATCCATTGTCTTCTTTTCTGGTCACAAACATTAGCTAAAAAACTTATTTTTCTTCTATCTTTCCTTCCCTTTTTGATTTTAGCAAAGAAGCTTGATAAGCACATCAGTCTTCTCCTTTTTCCAAAATGTATCTAAATTCTTTTGCTCCAGCCACAGCCAAACAAATTGTCTATTTTGTAGCAATAGCTATTGTTTTAGAATAAAACTAAATAATCCACTACTTTCTAAAAATTCATTTTTTCAATAACATTACACAAAAGACAGCAAAAATTCTCAAATTCCTGGAAAATTGACTATATGTGCTGGTTCGTGCTGCATGTACTGGTTAGTTGCTGAAAAGACAAGTCTACAAAACTGGTCTAAAAAGTTTATTCATTCTTATTTCAAAAAAAAAAAATCCCGCCTAAATAAAGCAAATTTAAAAAGTTATAAACATAAAAGCACTAAACTAAAACCCCTGCAAAATTGACTGATTAAGTGTTTACGCATCTAAAGACCACGTGACTTGTGAATCACAAGTTGTGATCACCTAATTTATTGTCTTTTTCTTCGAATGAGCACATTGTATAAAAATGTTTTGTTCATTTGCTTTTTTACGCACAAAGTATATTTTATACATCGAGTACATTCTCAATGGCTCAAATTGAAATCCCCCCTCAAATTACTCATTTATCCCCTCAAATTGCTTAAACTTGATTATCTCGGCTGTTTTATAACTAGTTTTTCTAATTTTTTTCCCAGTGTATAGTCCTGGATCTGCTCTTTCTAATGCAGTATCAGGTGACTCAATGTTGCTGGAAGAAGATAGTGAAAAAGCTTTTTTATGGGATGATTTTTTGCTACATTCAAAGATTTTTTTCTCCTGTTTTTTTCAGCACGTTGAGTCAGCTGATACTGCAGTAGAAAGAGCAGATCCAGGGCTACACACTGGACAAAAAACATTGGAAAAACTTGTTTTAAAACAGCCGAGATAATCAAGTTTAAGCAATTTGACGGGATAAATGAGTAATTTGAGAAGGGATCTCAGTTTGAGCCGTACTACTTTATATCAAGATGTCGATTGTCTGATTTTTTCTGTTAGCAAGCCAAATAAAAACGGAAAAAGTACCTTATATTTAAGGCTACCTTGCATCGAGAGTGCACTGTACAGTAAAACACTCAAAAACATTTTTTATCAAATTTGTCTGCCTGTATACCTGCCATTCTATAAGTTTTGTGCAAAAAAATCTAAAAAATTTAAACTTACAAGGAAAAAGAAGCTGTTTTCTGAAAAAAAAAACACCAAAAACCACAGAGATACCAAGTTTCAAAAATTTCCGACATGGCTGCTGCCAGTATAAATTTTCTGTTCTTTTTCTTCAGACAACACCAAAAATCAACTGGCGGCTGAAAGTGCGCATAAAAGTACAATTTTCTGCAATTCTTTTTTTTTTTTTGTAAACCAATTGCAGTAAACTGAAGAAAATTTTCTAAGGCAGCAATAAGAGCAATAAGTTTTTCCACAAAAATGTAAACACGAATGAATAATTTTGTAGCAGAGACAGACAAAAAATCACCTAGAAATTACAGGGTGATTCATAAGTTTTGATCATTTTTAAAACGCCATAACATATCTTCTAGGCCAAATCTTGGAAGTTATGCACACATAGCTTCGTACGGGTCAGCCAAAAGTGGCCGAAATTTTGTTTACAGAGTTTTATATATTTTCCACTACCCTTTTCCAAAGTTTCATCCATTTCTGAGTTTTTGTGGAAAATTATGATGTTTTCCACAAAAAGAATCTCAGAGGAAAAATTGTACGCTACCAGGATATACCTATATATGCATAAAACCCACTTTTAAGTCATAATTCCATTATAAAGAGGCCAAAAGAGTAACTTAGAGGAGAATAAGGACTGTATTGGAAATGGAAGGGAAAATAGGGGGCAACTTTTTGTGAAGATTATTTGCCCACTCCTCCTACTGAACCAGGGCAAAAAGTGTATGTTCAAGATCTTCTTTCTTCCTACAGAGTGGCCCCTTACTTGTCACTTCCCTTCCCTTATACAGCCCTTCTTCTCAATAAAATATGGTTGAGCAGCCCTTTTACAAAGTGCCGAGTAGCGTCAACTATTTTTTATTTCGGTGACTTTAGGAGTTCAGAAGCAAATTAAATCATGCGTTTCTCACTCAGTTTTTGGCCCCAACAATTTGGTACCCAAAAAATCACCATCGTTTGGTTTTTCTTGAAGCCCAATTTGCTGGTGTCGAAATCACCTAGCTCCTAGTGAAAGTAGGGCCCAAACCACACGGGTAACCAAGCAATAATCGTGATTTCGACATTATATAGTAAAAAATGTTAGATTAAGCTGGATAAAATTTTTTGTTGTTCAAAAAATGGCCAAATTAATTGGATCACCCTGTATTTAGGACGAGTAAAATTTTTATTAATTTTGTGGTCATCAATCACTTCTCTCTGGCTTATTTCTACTAACCAGACGAAAGAACTGCCTGAAAAAGTGTTGCTATGAGATGAGCGATGCGTTTGATCGAAGGTTTATTAACCACTTTTCGACGAACCCATAAAACGAGTGTTTGATTGCAGTCTTTTTTAATTGGTTAAGTGGCTATTGCTTTTTGTGCGGTGGCACTGATTATTTGTGTTTTTTATGATTCTCACTTGAATTTTTGTTATCTCCGTTTGTATTGTGAATAAAATTTGTTATTTTTTGTGGTGATAAAAGTTGACATTCTCTAGAGTCAGAATGGAAAAGCTGATATTAAATATTAAAGAGATTTTCGAAGACGACTATATAAATACAGAAGAGTTGCGAACACTGCTTGAAAACTACAAATCAAATCCGGCTGACTGGAAGAAGTATGCCCACTTTGATCCACACAAGTAAGCCCTTAGCTTTTGCTAGCTGAAAGACATATTGGTCATATCTAACATGGTAACCTCAAGAACTAGTTCTTTAGCCGATGAACAAAAAAACAACAGAAAAAAACCCCCCCTTCCCAACGGCCCCACCCCTCTGGTACTGACACCAGAGGGAACCAAAAATAGCGCCAGAAAACAATGATAGAGGATATATAAGAATCAAACTAATTCAAAGTGCTGGCTTTGAGAAGAGACCGCAAGGGTTAGAGAAAATTTTTTCTTTGCATCATATCATATTTGAGAAAAAACCGGATTCTGGTGACCGGCCGATGAGCAAAGTAGAGCATCAGTGGATTGCCAATGTACGACCTTAAATTAAATCCGTATGAACATCGTGCTCATGGCGAAAAAAGTTGAGATAAAAAGTGGCCGAGAGTTGAGAAAAACAATAGGTAGGACAAAGGCATTTCCTAAATTCGTAAAATAAGGTACACTTCATAAACCTATAAAATACCTTATTCTCTCTAATAGAAGGAGTGCCACTTCTATTTTTCGGCCTATATACTTCAGAAAATTGTTTGAGTGCTTCAAATACTTGTTCAAGTAGTCAACAGTTTTTAATTTTGTTTCTATTGAATAGGCTGTCCTGCACTCCTGACTCTTGACTTTCGAAGATTTTCCTTGTTTACTGAAAAAGTTTCTTAAGCTTATCCATTGATATTAAAATTGACCAACAATATTGTTTTAATTCCTGCTCACACAGCGACTGTCGAAAAAAATTGCGCTCCTCGGTTATACTCCTCTCCTCCAAATCGATTTCTCTAAAAGTGTTTGAAAATCATTTTTGAATAACAATTTCGCTAAAAAGAGGCCAAAATATTAACTTAGAGGAGAATAAGGGGCTGAATTGGGAAGGGAAGGGAGTCATAGGGGCTACTAATTTGAAAAGCCATTCACCCGTCTTTTTTATTGAACCAGGGCAAACAGTGCGTCTAGATGCATTCTCTGATCAAGACTATTGCTCAGATTCATCTTGCAGGTAATTCTGTGCGCGCATCTCTAACTCTCAAGTCACCGTCGTCCCCTTACGGGACTCGGAGTCTTGGAGTTTAGTAGGTCCCTGTAAGAGAAACTATGTTCAAAATTTTATCTTTTCCTACAGAGTGATCCCTTACTTGTCCCTTGCCCTCCCTATACAGCCCTCAGCCCTTTTAAAATAGTCTTTTTGGGGGGTGGTTGTGTAACCGAGGAGCGCCGAAAAAATGTTTAGTATGACCTTAATAGCTGGAAGAAAAAGTTTAACAAGCCTTTTTTGATGTCAAAGTCGGGGTATTGGGTTTGTAAACTATTCCACAAGCTTTTGAGAAGCTTAACATCATTCTTATTTAGATATACAAGAAACCTGGTCGAAATTGGAAACGGAAAATTTAATCTGTTGATTCTTTGTTGGGGACCGGGCACAGGCAGCAGGTTGGTTGCTCCTTCATTTTTCCTAGCTTATTATAGTTAATTTGTGTATTTGCAGTATTCACGACCACACTAACTCACATTGCTTTGTGAAAGTGTTGCAGGGCTCTCTTCTAGAAACACGCTACGACTGGCCAACTTATGAGAAAGGTGAGGAAAAAGATTCCGAGGATGAGTCCAAGCCTATGGTGGAAACTGGTTCGGAGACCTACACCACAAATGGAGTCACTTATATCAGTGGTATGCTGTTTTTTGCTCTATACAATATGCATATAATGATCTATACAATGTATGTGTACACAATTGCGCCGAAAAAAGTTGCTATGGTCTCCCACGTTTTTTTCCTTTATTGAAACTACTGGTAAAACTGTATCACACGCTACATACACAAAGCAGCTTTTTCTCAAGGCGTATAGAGCCCACTTTTCAGAAAAAGTTGCACGTTTGTAATTTTCTAATTTTTCAGATAAGATCGGTCTGCACCGAATGGAGAATCCAAGTCACTCTGATCCAGCCATAACTTTGCACTTGTATATTCCACCCTTTGACCATTGCCAGGTGTTCGATCAGGTGAATTTGCATTCTGACTGTTAATCTATTCCGACTGTCTGCAGCTTACTTATGGCTATGTTTTAGAGAACAGGAAGAAGCGCCAAATCACTGGTCACCTTTTATACCAAATACGGAGAGAAAGTCGACTACAATGGATGCAAAGAAGGAAGGATGGTGCCACTGGGAAAGTAACTTTTTTTGAGTGAAATCACTAATTAATCATATTGATTTTGCTTTTATTTCGGTGAAATGCTTAATAAACCAACTGTAAATAGTATATGAGGAGCAAAAGACAAATTATAATTGATTGGATAAATACTGGAAAATGAGAGTGAAAGATCCAAGAAAAAGTGTTTAAAAACCATTTTTAAGTAAAAAATTCGTTATCAAGAGGCCGAAATAATAATTCACAAAGGAATAAGCGTTGTATTGGGAGGGGAAGGGAACAATAGATGGTCTGTTTTTGTAAAAATTATTTACTCGTTCCTTTTATTACTGGACCAGAGCATTTTTATGCAACAGGTAGGGAAGCTATTTGGTCAGCCTATTAAAACACATCTGTGCTTTAGATAAAAAGCCTATGAAATAGCTATCGCCACCGGAAATGTCTGGAAATTTAATTTAGCCTGTTCGTTTCTCCTTGTTTGTCGAAATTGTCAATGTCATCAGAAGCCATTCAATCCATGGCCCAATTTTTCCAAGTCATCAGAAAATGATGTGCAAGTTCCAAGGTATATCAATTGCTTGCATGAGTCATGTGTATTTTTATGTTGTGTCTTTTACCAATAAAATTATTTTTGGTGTAGTCCAGGCATTGATAAAGTATTTTATGAACCTTCAATTTTGTTTACCACATGAATGGGAAAGGAAAAAGCATAGAAAGGGCATGAAGAAAGTGACTGTTACAAAGCGATAAAAAGAAAAAGTCTTGAAGACTTATAAGCAAGCAAAAAACAAGGTGATAACAGTCTCAGATGCTTACTAAAAAGTTGTTTTCTATGCCTTCTGGTTTTGCAACCAAAACTTTTTGCTATACACAGCGTCTTAAGAAATTCGCTACTTGTGGTTCATAAAAATTGTTTTAGTTGCCAGGAAATGCGATTTCTCTTACTATTCGTTATTTCAATGACACTGGTTTGTTGTGCAGTGGAAGCAGGGTGTAAGGGCGCTAAATGTCACAAGCGAAGAAAGAACGAGGAGGGCAGAAACCAGGAAGATGACCCTCTTGACAGTAAATTTCCCGTTTTTATTGCTTCCCTTCAATTATTCTAAGATTTGTTTACAGAATTAGAGGATATGGAATCAAAAAAGAAGGAGAAGCCCAAATCAGGTAGGAAGTAAAAGCACAGATTGTTTTCAGGCTGATGAATATTAGAGAATAGTAGCTTTTCGGGGGGGGGGGGGATCTCTGATATTAGAGTCCCTAAACAAATTATTTTTCGAAAACTTCATACATTTTCTTTAAAGCCGTCCGACGAAACACCTTTATTGGTCGGCTAAAGTATTTGGTCGAAGCAGTCAAGTACTTTACAACTCAAAAAAAAATACTTAAAAAAATAATTTTATTGATAATAACAAAAACATTAATCTCTTTGTTTTGAGAAGAAAAAGAAAGCGAAGAGGAAGAGGAGAAGAAAAAGACTGGCGAAGAAACAGCCACAAGGTTGCGTCGTGCTGAAAAGGAACTTCGCCGTCAAAAAGAGGTTAGGATTACATAAATAATTAGGGTTGTCGGATATCCGAAAATATCGGATTCGGATATCCGATCCGTATCCGATATCCGAAATTTTCGGATATCCGATCCGATCCGGTATCCGATATCCGAAATTTTCGGATATCCGATCCGATCCGGTATCCGATATCCGAAATTTTCGGATATCCGATCCGATCCGGTATCCGATATCCGAAATTTTCGGATATCCGATCCGATCCGGTATCCGATATCCGAAATTTTCGGATATCCGATCCGATCCGGTATCCGATATCCGAAATTTTCGGATATCCGATCCGATCCGATATCCGATATCCGAAAAAATCCCGGATAATTTCGGATATTATCCGAAATCGGATATCCGATCCAACAACCGTAGCCGAAAAATTTCGGATATCCGA